>JANHFL010001336.1:141153-155910 GCA_032468155.1 Oxyrhabdium leporinum
CATCATTCAAATTTTATTTTTTCTACATTGTTATCTATTCCCCTTCTAATCCCATCTCTCTATTTCTCTTTTTTTTTTTTAAATGTGTCCCTGCTACCTTAAACCTATTCTGTTTTTTAACCATCATCTCTTAACTGCCTTGAAGTTTTAATTATTTGTTTCTTAGCTTGTCTTCCATATTCTTTATGTGGACTTTACTTGTGGCTTACGTCCTACCATGGATTCTTTTAAAAACAAGAGCCTTGTTTGTTGCTATAGAAATGCATAGAATTTGTTCCTACAGAAATGCATAGAATAATTATTCTATCCATTGGATATATTACATTTCCTACTCTTTCTCTTCACCTGGGAAGGTGTAAACTGTTTTTAAATGTAAGATGAATGGGAAATCATACAAAAGTCAAGAATTCTGAACTTTCCGGTATTTGATATAGGGAGTCCCATCTTTGATATAGTATGTAGATTTTTAGGTTAGAAAGTAAAAAAACTTGGGTGTATTTTCCTATTCCATATTAACAATTATTAAACATTTTAAACTATTAACAGTTGCTAATGATTGCTTAATAAAATGATGTGCCAACTTATAAGTAAACAGGAACCTTACTCTCTACCTAGCACTCTTCATCCTCTTTTATTTTGAAAGAAAATTTAAAAGCAAATTCTTATTCATCATATTGAATGAGAAGTAGTTTTCATTCATTACCTGGACAATGGACATCTGGCATAAGATAAATTATATCTCACAAAGACAGAAAAGGATATATTTGGCTAAACCACAGCAAATTTGCTTCAGAAAGCTTTAATCTGAGTCCTGGGGGTAGGTAGAAGGAGTGCTGGAAATCCAGGTTAGAATTTCAGATAAGGATTTG
This sequence comes from Oxyrhabdium leporinum, assembly GCA_032468155.1. Classification (NCBI taxonomy): domain Eukaryota; kingdom Metazoa; phylum Chordata; class Lepidosauria; order Squamata; family Cyclocoridae; genus Oxyrhabdium; species Oxyrhabdium leporinum. Next base: position 142,023 of record JANHFL010001336.1, read on the forward strand.
CACATTTTAAGAAAAAAAAGAGAGAATAACTAAAGTAGGACCTATTAAACCACCTAATGAAAACCCAGAACTTTGTCTCATAAAGGTCATAACCATCTCAGAATATGGGAAATAAGCAAGATGAGTTTGAACTCCCAGTGCAGGAAAGGAAATATGATTTAATAGAAAAATAGAGACTTGATGAGATGATTCTCATGACTGGAATATACAAGAAGGATACAAGTTGTGAAGAAGAAAAAGAAGAACAGAAGAAACAGAAAGAGGAAATATTCTGAAAATGTCGACATGTGCCAAAGGAATGAACTTGGTGACACTCTTGAGACGAAGCAGAAGGAAGAAAGAAAGGAGTACTTTTGTTCATATCACCTAACTAAGGAGAATATGTGCATGAGAGTTTCTAAAAACAAACTAGAGTTTACTAATAAAGCTATCCAACTCTTTTGGATATTAGTGAAGTGATAGTGATGGAAGAGATAAATGCAGCCAACTACCTTCCCTGCCTCCTCTGCCCCAGGAAATTGCTTACCTGTGTTCCTGCCAATTTTCTGTTTGGAGGGTGGAGGAAAACATAAGGGAATCAGCTTTCCTTTACTTGATCCTAACAGGAAAGATTTTGAGGGCAAAGTAGAAGTAGTGGAAACTTTCTGGGAAATCACAATTTCCCACAAAGTTTCCCAATTGGAATTTTTGATATTATGGGAACTAAAGCTAATGTATAATCAAAGTTATATCTTGGATCTCAAGAAACCAACCTTATAAATACACATAAGTGATACATGGGAATTAAAAGGGGGTTTAGAGTGTTGAGTTTGATGAATTGAGCCTACATCCTTGCAAGTTCTAAAACGGCAGGAAAGTGTTTTTAAAAAGACATGTCAATCTGTTTCTGAACCACAAGGTCATTGCATATTACAGATATATATCAGTTCTCATGAAATATTTCTTTCTTAGTTTAATGTCAAAAGAATGTAATTGTTTTAAAAGCCAAAATTCTCTTACAATTCCAGGGCTCAGCAAATGTGCCCATTGGGAAAGGCATCCTACATGTGTTAACCTCAAGCAATCAGAGCCATTGGCTATTGCTAAGAGATGTTGGGAACATTATTTCTACTAAAGGCCCATGGGGCTATACTGTGAACAGATGTAGTAAAGAATAATATACTCCTATAAACAGTAGTATTTATAGGGTAGGCGGGATCAAATTCTGTAAAATGGAAAGTATGGTGTGGTGATCTATGCTTTCCCCCCCGATCATTTTATAGATGCTTCGACTTCACCCATACATCACCATATATGTTGAAAAGGACACACCATCAACCATAGAGCTGTCTCTGTCATCTTGCAGATTTTGGACCTTTCCTGTGGAGACCTTGACTATATATAGATATCTATTGAGAATTAAAGCATACTCAGTGTAATTCTGCTTGTCCTAATTCACAATACTTTTTTTTTAAATTTTCATGTTTAACAGAGTTCATTATTTTGGAAATGAACTTTAGCCTTTGTTATCTGACACATCATACATTTCTGGTACCTGTGCTACAAAAATAGACATATAAAAATTCACAAAATCCTCCTTACAAGAATCTTATATGTTTTCTATCCAATTAAGGCATATCACTAACCTGGTAGCCCAATCCAGCTGCCTTCTTTGTACAAAATCAAAATTTCTGCAGCATCAAGTTTTCTGCTGCATGTGCATGCATGATTACACATTAATCAGGTGATACACTGCAAACACTAACTATGGTCCATGGTGCAAAGGAAGCAAATGTGCCAGCGAATCCATTTTTACCCACTTTCCTCATGTGATGGGGAAGACATGACCAGAAACTAAAAGAGGACTTAAATCTGCTAATCGACCTTGGCAGCATTTTATATTGTGGGGGGGGAGATTAACAGTAAGTTATGATTAATTAGTATGCCTATCACAATGATCTTAGAACTCAAGGGATTGTGGCCAGTAATACTGCAGACCTCTTCTTACATTAGAAATGACAGATCATCCGGTGAAATGGATCAACAGTACTCCATTATTTATATCTATGTACATTTCTAGATGGAGTTACAGTACTTGTTTTTCACTATAAGCAGTTGTGTTTCTGAGATGCAAATGGAGTGTGATCTTTTTCTGCTACTGCTGACTATTGCAATATTTCACATTCTCCTTTTTTCTTCTTCTCTCCTTTTCTGTCTGGAAGCTAAATGAGATGACACTCATTTGTATTCAGAACACATTATCTCAAAAAAGTTTTGTGTTGCAGGTTCCTGGGCAGTTGCCCATGAAATGATCACATCTTTGTAACTGTTTAATTTTAGTCCATAACAGAAAGCCATTAGAGAATAGCCAAGGGCTGAAACTGGCAAGTAGTGTTCCGTGTCTCTTACTTTATAGGTTTCCTCTTGAATTAGTTACCAAATATGTAAAAGAGAAGGGGAAAAATACCCCAAAGGTATATTTCCATTTGGTTTGTACATTATTTTTCTTGACTATACCTGCAGTCTTGTTTTGATCTTGCTGTCCCCATGTAACCTACAAATACTTCATTGCCTGACAGTCATAAGAGTGGATGACTGTGCTGTGAATCACTGAATACTCTAGCAAAGTCCTCACTTCCCTCTATGGATTAAGGCCAAACTGTTTCTTCCTTGGTAACAGTGAACAAAAGCTTGATGCTATAGAAGCCATAGAATTTACTAGGAATTTGTGCAAGGTAAAGAGAGGGGGGAAAAGACAGACAAATTACTATGATCAAATTACTATGATCAATTAAACTGTAATTGTTTATTGTCAGAAAATAATTGTGGGTTGTCTTTAAGAGTTTAAAACCTGTCAAGTGGCTTCCAACAATCAATATGCAATAAACAATACTGACATAATCACTAAAAAAGAACCGGTGATTTTACAAAGGAAAAGTTTTATATTGATTTGGAATGGATATAATTCCATCTCTGAGGAAGATGGGCAGTTTCAAAATATGAAATATAAATAAACAATTCCAACAATAGATAAACACCATTGCATATGATCCATTTAGCTCAATTACTAAATTAAAATTAACTTAAAATTCAGTAAATTTTCACAGCAAGAATTGCTCTGTTTAGCAACCCTGTAAAACATATGTCTGCAAAAGGACATACACACATCTTAGATTTTGGTTAATGCAGTTATATGACCTGATGTACCTCGGTTCTGCCAATGTAGGATCAATTGACTTAGGAAGCAGTCCTATCCCCTTCATCCAGGAATAGGTAAATCACTCTAAAGATAACCCTTGTTGGAGCTTCCTGTAGGAAGGCATTTTTGATAGTCATTAATAAACATTAGGCATAGAAACAATTTGAACAGGGTCCAGCTTTCTATATTTTCCCATTTTCTATTGATAGTTACTGAAATTCTTCCATAATTACTGATCCTTGAATTAACACATGTATAATTAAATGAGCAAAATAAGTTAATGAATGAGTTTGCCTAATCCACTGAGCCTAAGTCAAGCTAAGATTGAGATCAATTGGTTGAACACTCTACTTGTGTCCAGATGATCCGAGAATGTTTCACAGAAAAAAAAAGTTAAAACAGTCTAATAATAAAACAATAGACAATTTAAAAAAAAAGATAAAACAGTGAAAGTGCACTATTAAGTTGCACCATGATTCAAATTATTTTATCAAAAGTTAAAAATATTAATATGAAGAGTTTGCTTGTCCTGAAGGCAGTCATTGCTTCCTAGCACAATATATGAATCTATCCTCTGTGTCATGACCCATTGAGTAGGAGTCTCAAATGCAACAAAACTTTGCATAGTTGCATGTCACTGGAGGACTGATTAATTTAAGAAAAGAGGAAAGCAGTGATTTCCTCCCTGTATACACCTTACATCATAAATCATTTAAATGTTCCTTAACATTTGACTGAGCAAAATCCTACAGTTTTCTTGGAAAGATTTTCAGAAGTGGTTTGCCACTGCCTCCTAGGACTGAGAGATCTGGCTCAAGATTACCCAGTTGGCTTTGTGCCTGTGGAGGCACTAGAATTCACAATCTCCCAGTTGCCAGCCTAATGCCTGAACCATTACATCAAACAAGATCTGATTTATTTCTTTATAACTGCTCATTCTCAAAATGTTTTGGCAAGTGCAGATTCTTGATAATGTGCGTTGGGCAAAAAAAGGATGGTGAAACAATTGTCCTGATAATCAGTAGAAAATGTGGAAACAAGTATTAAAAAGAAAATGAAGGAAAGAATTAACCTAATGTCACTTTATATGTTACATCCATTTGATTTCTTCTAGAGAAATAGAGAGAAGTTTCAGAACACTTTTGAATACGACATACACGCGTCCTCTTTTTTAAGCAGCCATTGGAAAGGGAAACACACAGCTAAGCCCTCGAAGAAGGGATTAGGGTGGGCTTCTACTTAATACCATCCAATCCAACATACAGCTGAACAGAAACTTGGCTATTTGGGAAAGATTTGTACCTGCATTCCCCCACCACCAGCCTCCTACCATATGGTTTCCAAGATGGCTTACTTTTCTTTCAAGCTGTTAGGGCTGTCAAGATGAGGCAAAGCAGTTCATGTAGTTGGATATATGAACAGATGCAGACAGTCACTAACCTCTTGGCTAAGGATGGCTGAATCTGTCAAGTTTGATTCAGCTCAAATTTTCATCTTTTCATCTTAAATCCATTCTATCCTATTTCTATGTTAGTTTGTGTATATTCCTTGCACAAGCAGCATTGGTGTGTGTGTGTGTGTGTGTGTACTTTTATTTCTCCTAATAAATGCATTTGTGTATGCATTGTTTGATATATCGAGGTGCTTGCAGAAAACAAGTGTCAGCCTCACTAGCTAGACCAAACCAGGAAATCAATCACAGGAAGGCTAAAACCATTTTTACTGAGATTGTATCTCCTCTCCTTTCTCATGCTCCAGTACATTGAGGAGACATCTGCCTAAGTATCTTCCAAATACTATCTTATTATTCTGGACTTAAAAATATTTCAGCCTCTTTTGCCTACGTAATACTTTTTATATATTACCATCAAGGCTATTTTCCTTACCTCCCTACACAACAAATGACAAACATAATAAGCATATTGTAGGTTGGTTTTCTTTCAACATATTTATGCACTCAACTACCTTTTTCCCTGGGACATGTTAGACTTGGTCTGTTGTAGAAATGCAAAAAATATACCATATAACCATATTACCTGGTCACTTCCCAGTATTGTTGACTCCATTATCAGTTTTGTAATTTTCTGGGTAATAATTGCATCGGCTAATTTTTCTCAAAGAAGCTCTTAGCTTGGGGCAATTAGAAGTTATAGTCATTTGTGGTTACCATAGGATGATTAATGGTAGCAATTAACACATTCAGATGTTCAAGTCACTGTCGTGCATAATATAGCATTTATGTGCTAACTCATCCTGGTTGTTTTTAGTAATACTAGCAGCTGTGGAAGATTATGATGTGTCAAAATTGTGAAGAATAATAAAGATGTATACATTTAAAGCACATCTCATGTGATATGAATCAGGACTGCAGTAAAATCACTATTTAAACCAGAAAAAGATAATCTAGTGAAATTTCCAAGAACAGTTAAAGTTATAGATAATTACAGTAGTGCTAATATCTGAAGCTAATATTATCTTTCTTGAAAAATAATATGTGTCTATTGTATTAAAAATTAGGTTCAACATATTGTTCAACTTTAGAATAGTACAGTCTGCATTAATTTGTTTCTTTTACTAGGCTTAGAGGTCATTCTAGTCACAAATGACTCTGAATCATGTATATCCCAACATTTGCACACAAGATAAAAGACATACACTCTACTACAATAACAAAGGTATAATATCAATGTGTGTTGCATATAAATAATAGGAACATTTCTAAGTCAAGCTAAGAAATTTCACCATTATTACCACCACATTCTAGCTCCCAGGTTACAGTGGAATAACCACAGTTTAATGATCTTTCTGAACCTCAACAAGCTGAGACCTGTTTCATGGTGGGAATGATATTATATAGAAGGGGAAGCCTTGGAGAAACTTCACTTCTATGATATCTGAAGATACTATTTTCTGAATGAAGGGATATGTGGGAAGCACATTGAACCAGATCTTATTGGATAAGTAGATAATGTTGGGACTATGCACTCTTGCAGGTTCTCAGCCATGAAGGGCTTTAAGGATGGCAACCAGTACCATGAATTGCACCTGGAAGCCCACTGACAATTAGTTCAGCTCCTGAAAAAGTGATGCATTTTGGACGAGCTGTTGCTTCTAAAGGTTCTTCAAGTATAGCTCTAGTCCAGTTAAGAGTGATTGTGGTATGAATGTTCCAAGACTGATGCACAAGAGGGAGCTGTGAAAAGACCTTCCTACCTTAGCTGCCACCTGCTCTTTAATCAGGAGTCATAAGTCTAGGAGGTCTGGATCTGGGTAATTACAAAGTCTGGGTAATGCTGAGCCAGTCATTCTCTCTTGGTTCGACAATATAGTTGTGGAGGAAAAAAGAGGTAGGAGTATTAGGTATGTTCACAGTCTTAAGTTATATATATATAACTTATATATAAATGTGGAATAAACTAATGAAAGTGTGCTGCAAAAAATTGAAAGCATAGCAACAAAGGACCAGTTTTTGATTGACAAATTGGTTTTAAAGAATTTGGAAAAAAGATCAGATTTGTTTTATGGCTTGGGTAGACTATAAAAATGCATTCAATTGTATTTCACATAGCTGGGTTGTGAAATGTCTTGGAAATTTGGAATTGGCAGAAATAGTTGGTAATTTCTGGATACTTCACCAAAGTTTTGGAGACCTCGTTGATTTAAAATTATTTAGAAAAACAGGCAACAACTGGGTTTTTAAAGTCTTCTGAAAGATCAAGAGAGTCAATACTATCTGTAGTTCAGGGGAGGTGAAAGTAGCACCATGACAAATATAGTTTGCTTGCCGCTCAGTTGGACAACTTGATTCAATCCTTCTGTAATTAATACTGTACTGGAAAAATTGGGTTCTGCGTGATACTGAACTTTGTATCGTCAAATCCTATATTAATAGTTATGTTTTTATTACAACAAAAATCAGTAATTGTTGATATATTATTTTTATTCATGAGGGATGTTATAGTTCTAATCAGTGCAAAGAATATTTTAGACTATCTTCTAAAATTGCAAGGAATATGAAAAACTCATATTTTCTAACTGTATTTTCTCAACAATAAAGCAATTCCTTAAGTGGGTGGATTTTTTAAAGAAACCTAGACCAAAAGATTGGTACAAATTAAAGTGTTGATGGGTGTAATATGTTTTTATATTTAAAATAAAACATTATATGACATTTTTCATATTAATCCTCAAAGAGCTAATATATTGATGCAAGCTGCTCAAGTTTATATTGGCTTAATTTTTTCTCTCCTAAAAATGTACTCAGCATTTTAAAGAAGAAAGCAGTAGCATGAAGTCTATGGCAGAGCATGATCGGTCAATGTTATTAAAATAAATGGAACAATTTACTTTTTTTTTGTAAAAAAAAAGTGGTAATCGTTTATTTTACACGTTGCTGAAAATAATGAGTAGCTGCAATATTGAGCTAGCTAGCATTTAGAATGTGAGCAGTGGCTAATATCTACAGCTAGATGCTGCAGTGATACTATTAACTCTGGGTCACCTACTCTGTAAATATTGTCCTGAAATAGGAATTAACATCCTCTATACAATTCTGCCTTCTTCTTTTAGATTTTACTTTATCTTGGAGCTACTATTCTTTAGTGGTTAGCATGCTGAGCTAGGGCCAGAAAAATTCAGATTCAAGTCTGCATTTGATCATATTTGACCTTAGCATATACTTTGCATTCTTGTGGGGAGAGATTACTGCAACTGGTGTAAAGTTTAGGAAGTGGGGTTTGATGCTATGCTTTCTCTGTATCTTCCCTCATATTGGAGAACACATATACAATATGTCACAGAAGTGAGTACACCCCCTCACATTTTGTAAATATTTAAGTATATCTTTTCATGTGACAACACTGAAGAAATGACACTTGGCTACAATGTAAAGTAGTGAGTATACACCTTGTATAACAATGTAAATGTGCTATCCCCTCAAAATAACGCCACACACAACCATTCATGTCTAAACTGCTTGCAACAAAAGTGAGTACACATCGTGTATTTTGTGTGGCCACCATTATCTCCCAGCACTGCCTTAACCCTCTTGGGCATAGAATTCACCAGAGCTTCACAGGTTGCCACTGAAGTCCTCTTCCATTCCTCCACGACGACGTCACGGAGCTGATGGATCTTAGAGACCTCCACCTTCCATTTCAGGATGACCCACAGATGCTCAATAGGGTTTAGGTCTGGAGACATGCTTGGCCAGTCCATCACCTTTACCCTCAGCTTCTTTAGAAAGGCAGTGGTCATTTTGGAGGTGTGTTTGGGGACGTTATCATGTTAGAATACTGCCCTGCGGCCCAGTCTCTGAGGGGATCATGCTCTGCTTCAGTATGTCAGAGTACATGTTGGCATTCATGGTTCCCTCAACGAACTGTAGCTCCCCAGTGCTGGCAGCACTCATGCAGCCCCAGACCATGACATTCCTACCACCATGCTTGACTGTAGGTGAGATACACTCGTCTTTGTACTTCTCATCACACATGCTTGACATCATCTGAACCAAATAAATTTATCTTGGTCTCATTGGACCATTGGTCTCATTGGACCACAGGACATGGTTCCGGAAATCCATGTCCTTAGTCTGCTTGTCTGCAGCAAACCATTTGTGAGCTTGCTTGTGCATCATATTTAGAAAGGCTTCCTTCTGGGATGACAGCACTGCAGACCAATTTGATGCAGCATGCTGTGTATGGTCTGAGCACTGACAGGCTGACCCCCCCCCCCACCCCTTCAACCTCTGCAGCAATTTGAGGTATGGTTATTTCTTTTAATTCTGTATTTTTTTTCCTGAGAGTCAGTGAGAGCTAGTTTGGGAACTGAGTAGCATATAAATTGCAGAAATCAATTACAAAAATAATTCATTTTTAAAAATCAAGATACCCTTGCAAAATGATCAAACCTAATGAGATTTTGATGGCACAGCTTTCACATCTAGTGAGATTGTGGATAGGAACAGTTATCAACTGGTGGGGATATTTTGAAACCTCATTGACAGACCTTCTATCATAATCCAGTAAAAAGTAATTAGGATAGGTTGTTCTCAATTAGTTCCTGACACTCTCAAGCCAATAACAAACTTTTTTCAGGCTCTGGAACTGGTTATTATTATTTTTTTAAAGAACTCCTGATCAAAAAACAAAGCTATAGTGACAGAAGATTTATCTTTATTAGGTGCTTTTCCTCTTAGTTTCACACAGAACCCCATCAAGTTAAATTCTGCAGAACACAATTTTAAAAACTCTACTGGGCATCCATGGACTTTGTCCATCTACCCAGAACTTTGATGAATGTGGCTTCCAATATCTTACTCAGAGGCCAGATGTTAAGTCTTACCCTTAATAGCAAACTTTTGCTTTGTAAAAAAATAATAAAATAAAAATAAAAATCCAAAACTCAGTTTGACAAACATTTCTTCCCACAACATATTTTCTTTGGGAAGTGAAAAGTAACAGTTCTTCTTTGCAAACCAACACAAACAGTGCTTATATTTTCATATAGTAGTAATTTCTCACAGATGGGTAAATATACCATGTTTTTACTTGAATGGGTTAAATGTGCCAGTTTTAATTTGCAATTAAACAATTGTGCTAGTGTTCAGTTAACAGTTTGGTCCCAGTGTAAAATTTACTTTACTGAACAAGTGTGAAGTGAACAAACTTTGGTGTCACTTAAGACTGAAAAAGAAAGACTCAATTTTTATCTTTTGCATCCCAAAGAGATGAAAGAAATATCTGTTTCCGTAACTCTTAAAACGAAGGCTTACATGATGCATGCCTTATGGAAAGATTCTCCAAGCACAGGAGGGATAATGGGCCTTCTTCCAGCTTTGCATCTGGATGTCTGAATCTGGAATTGTCTGGGAACTAGGCTGCGCCATGACATTTGTCATGCATGAAAGGTATAAAACACCAAAGTCAGCATTGAGCACTGCCCGAACCCTCTAAGAATCAGAATGTGGCAGCTGGCCAATTGCAGCAGTGTGAGCAGGAGGGCTCTGAGTACTTATCTGCTCACTAAAACAAAAGAGGAGAGCTATGCAATGATAAGGGGAGGCACAGTGAGTCTTTCCACTTCCTCTAATGGGTACTCCATCACACCATCTGCATTAAAAAGAGGCTGCCTAATCAATATTCACAGCATCCAGTACAGCTAAAGCCTTGTATTCCTTGTCCATCGATCAATGGAATTCTATGAGAGACTCTCTGGTCAAATGAGTACAAATTCTAAGCACTCTGCCTACAATGCAGCTTCTGCCCGAGAATGATAATTCTATATGTACTTTTGTGTTTGCTTAAATGTCAAAAGGTGAGGGAAATAGCTTGAAGCATGGCTTTCTACTGTAGCTTTTTAATTCCAAATTCAAAGCTAAGAGTTAATTTAAGATTGTATATTCAGCTGTTGTATATTTGAAAAATCTGGCCATCAGAATTTTTTTGTTGGAGAAATTGAGAGGAAAAGCAACAAAATCCTGGAGTGTTTGATCAGTTCGCTGATCTTTCTGTTCCTATATTATTGGTTCAGCCGATGAGTTTTATGAAGCTACCAAACTATTACTCATAAAATTTTCTATTTCATTAAAAAGTGCCAACCTAGTTTAGTATAGGTATTTCCAATACAAAGCTCAATGACTAATTTGCAAAACAAATTTGACCGGATGTCTGATCTGATTACCTTGTGGATGATTATGTGATATTTGCTCTTCCTTTTATCTTGCCTTGTCTTCTTTTTTCCTGCCTTTACACTAAGGGCACACAGTTCACATTTTACAAAAGGCAAAATGCAAGAAATATAGTTGGATGACTGGATGTATTTACTGGATCAGATACAGTTCCATTTTCTGGAATTTCTTTCTTGGGACTTAGCGTAAAGGTAAATCAATTCTATCCCAAAATATATTGGTCTGTGTAATTGGTCTCAACAATTACAATTGATTATGCACAATCACTCTTCTTCATGTACAAATCAAACATGAAAGAATGATTACATCTTAAACACTACAACTTCATCACAAGTGTGGTTTATTTCAAAATACATTCCTGCTGATAGACTTTGGTTTACATTGCTGAGATACTGGGCTTTTGCTTCCCTGCAATGGAATTCAGAAAAGAAAATCAAAGAGGTGCAATGCAAAGTGTTGTGTGCAAATAAATTATTACATTAAATAAAGCATACTGGCTTGTTCCTTCAGTAGATATTCCAGCAATGTGTGTTTTGCTAGGACACAGCCATCAAGGACACAGCCATTCCTTAAAAACCAGATAGTCAGCTTGAGTACATATTCAGATAGTCCTTGAGTTACAACCACAACTGAGCCCAAAATTTATGTTGCTAAATGTTGCTAAACTTAACATTTGTTAAGTGAGTTTACGCTCATTTTACAACTTTTCTTGCCACAGCTGTTAAGTGATTAAGTTAATTAGCAAGTTAGTAACATAGTTGTTAAGTGAATCTGGCTTCCCCATTGACTTCGCTTGACCCTGGGACACAACAGCTGTCATAAATATGAGTCCGTTGCCAAGCGTCTGAATTTTGATCATGTGACCATGGGGATGCTGCCATGTAAGTATGAAAAACTATCATAGATCACTTTTTTCAGTGCCATTGTAACTTTGAACAGTCACTAAATGTAAGTTGAGGACCACCTATATAAAGTGAGGTATAAATTTAATAAAGATTGTGGAATTGCAAATGACTTCAGATATTTTGTATAAGAGCTTGAACTAGTGTTCCCCAAAAGCACCTTCTACATTTATGTCCTTCATTCTTATTCAGTCCAGATTTATAGTAGAAAATCCTGAAGCACCTGGAGAAAGTAGTAGTGAAATAGAAGCTCTTTTGCAAAAGAGAAAAGATGCCACAAAACTGGGTGCAGTTTCTGACACAATATTTATTAGAACATTTCTTTGTTATTGGGTGTGATTTTTCTGATAGGGACACTCACTGATATTGCAGGAACTTATAAAAAACGCCCCTTTTATATGCTGCTGGGGAAAAAACAGACTTTGAGTGTCGATATATTGAATATCAATTTTCCTATGTTTTTTTTATAATCCTCTATGAAAAACATACAGTTTAATTGATCATGTGAAACTGAAGAAGTCCTAAAATGCCAAAGGAAAGAGACAGAAGCTATGCATTTTTTTTTCTATTTTCACTTTTCATTCTCAATTGTTTTTGCAATCTATTTTTCTGATTTGCTTCAGAGTATTTGCTGCTGAAACATGGAGCATCATTTTTCATATTATGCGCCTAGTGGCACTGAGCCGGAAGATGTGACTGTCAAATGAAAATCACACACCAAGTATAATAGAGGTGATGGGGGGGCGGGCGGAATATCGTCTTAGCATTAGGAGGAAAATACCTTACGCGTCCTGGAGATGTTACATTTCAACACTGTGTTCTTAGATTGTTATAAACATTGAAAATAAGAGCTTGAAAAGGAATTAAACTTCTTTTTCAAAGAAATAGCAATTCCATGGTGTTAAATATGCATGTCACTGTGCATTAAGTTAGGCAAAGAAAATGAACAGTATTAATTTCTGCAAGACATGGAGAAATAGCCAAATGCAGAGAAATGTAAAAATTAAAAGAGGAAGCAGTAAACGATCAAATCCATATTTATTGATTAATAAATTAAATAGTTGATTATACAATTGTAAAAATATGTAAATATGGACAATTGTTTTCTGTTTTCACCTCTTCACTCAACTTGGACTGATTTTTGCTTTTGTCCCTTATTTACCATCACTTACTTATCTAACTGCTTTTATTGTTACTGATGACTATATACATTTTTAGCCTTCCTGAATTTAGGTTTGCTGACATTTATTTAGAGCTTTCTAGCTAATATTGATTTAGAACATGCAAATATATATTGGTGATTTTGTTTTTTGTTTTGTTTAAATCCACTTCTATTGGAGGCAGCTTTTGTCTTTGCCTTCTAGATGGGATTGCTTCAGATTGGGTTGTCTGTGGGAAGAAGAGTGGAATAACAGCAAAAACAACATGCGTGCAACGCTTGCCAATTCTGACACACTACAGCACTCTTGGAATAATGGGAACAACAAATTATGCAACAACTACAACACTCACTTGGCACAGCCAGTTCTTCCATTAGGCAGAATGAGGCAGCAGCCGGACAGAAGAAATGCTGGGGAACAGCAGTGATAATGTTTCTGTTGTGAGTACCCTGATCCCCTAAATTTGCTAGCCCTCATGCAAGTGGGTGGCCTCTGGCATCCTAGTCAGTGTTTATACATAGAATTAAGAAGGGGCGCGCAATAACATTTGTAAGAGCAGCAAAATGGACCAGTGTTCATCTGTCCATCATCATCTTTGACATGGGAAACTGTAGCTATCCTAAAGAAGGTTTAGGATTGAAATCCCAAGAAACTTCCAGATTGGAAGAAAGAGCCCAGAAAACTGTTTATATTTGCTCCACAGCAGTATACTCTCTATGTAGAAAGCTTATTTGAGGTGTGAAACAAAACAGAGCATGCTAACAAGGTATTTATTCTCCATCTGGCTCTCAGACTTACATATCCATATGCTGGCAGAAGCAAATGTAATGCAATAACTTTTTGGAGACATAGCTTTAGAAGTATCTTAGTAATAAATAAAGTAAAGATGATAGATGATAGATAGATAGATAGATAGATAGATAGATAGATAGATAGATAGATAGATAGATAGATAGATAGA
>JANHFL010001336.1:170050-181650 GCA_032468155.1 Oxyrhabdium leporinum
TCGAAAATAAGCCCAAGTGCTTATTTTCAAGTCTAAAAGAAAATAAGACTCGGTCTTATTTTCTGAGAAACACAGTAGCAGTCACCACTGCCCCCTTCTCCCTCTCCGTCTCCAATGCTGGGTGATCCTGTGAGAAGAAGGGTGCTAGCAGAGAGAGGAGAGTGAGAGGTTGCTGCTTTCTGGGATGAGGGGACCTGGGAAGCATCTGGGTCCAACTCACCTAGCTTCTCTTTCTCTCGCAGCCAGCTTTCCCAGACTAGCTTGAAGCAGGCTTCCTCCCTAGGCCCCCGTCTGTTTTCCCCTGGCTGGACAAAGCTAGGCAAAAAGCCAGCCTCACCGACAGGGGGCTTGGAAAGGGCAATGTGAGCTGTGCTGCTGCCTCCATCAAACTAGACTGGGGAGGGAGAAGGTGAGCCAGGCAAAGGGGCGAGTAAGGGGCGTCCGCAGCATAGCGGGCCTAGAGGACTTTCTAAGCCTGCCTAAAGCAGGGAGGGAGGGAGTGTGTGTGTGTGTGTGAGTGAAAAATCCGATCTAATCTTGGAGAGTTATATCAGGGCTGACAGTGGTGTGCTCTCTCTCTCTCTCTCTCTCTCTCTCTCTCTCTCTCTCTCTCTCTCTCTGTCTCTCTCTCTCTCTCTCACACACACACACACACACACACACACACACACACACACTTCTTATCTAGCCTTCAGGCTGGATTTCCTAGGTAGGAATTTTTGTTTCCAAATACAGTCAAGCCTAGTTAGGAGTTGTTGCCTGCTAAGAACTTCTATTGAAACTTGATTTAAAACAAACAAACAAACAAACAAACCTTATCCTCTTTTTCCTTTTGTCTCTTCAGCCCTGTTGATAGATGTCTATTAAAACACCATAATTATATTAGGCATAAATAGCTTAATTTCCTGTACATTGAGATCATATATGAAAATCTTCTCCAAATGGGAGGGGTATTTTTATGGTGGATTAACAACCCCGCTCCCACCCTCCATTCACCCCAAGACCTCAACACCAACATTGCGTTCTTTTATCTTCCAGTATAAAATATTTTAGTTACCTGAGCTCTTCAATTTGCTTATAGCATGATGTGAACAAATTAGTTTCTGGTTTTGTTGTTTAGAATAATTTGATTATTAGGGTGATTTCTGGTACTGCTGTTACTTATTTTATTTGTGTACATCACTTTGGAATTTATTATTGCGATAGAGAAGTGAGGATGAAGGACTGTTTAGCAATTTAAAAACAAAGTCAAATAAACACAAATAAATCATGAGAAATGATATGTTTCTCAAACAGTTTCAGAAACAAGCTGGGAAAATGAGATAGTAATTTTGCTATCTTAAAGAACTATTTGTTTTATACAAGATACTTAAAGTGTTCTGAAGTAGTAATTTGATTGGTCTGCATATATTGCAAAGGGAAGCAGCTGCTTCCCAGAGATAGAGGCTGCTCATGTGTTTAATCGCCATGATGATAAGAAGAAGGTGCAGGAGATGCTGGATCTCCCGAAAAGTTGAATCAATAATCCATACTATAAGAAGAAAAAGCAATATGGAATTTGCATTCAGTCATGGAAGCCATTCAAAGCATTGCATTGCAAATCAACTTTTTTTTTGGTTGGTTGTATTTACACTATGCTGTTCTTCAACAATGCATTGCAATTCGAATCTCATCAGCTCAAGGTTGACTCAGCCTTCCATCCTTCCGAGGTCGATAAAATGAGGACCCAGATTGTTGGGGACAATCTGCTGACACTGTAAACCACTTAGAGAGGGCCGTAAAAAGCACCATGAAGTGGGTGTTTAGGTCTAAGTGCTAATGCTATTATCAAATGATTACTGACTTTGAACTTCTATTTAAAAAACTCTATTTCCTTCTTTTAATAGCGTACAAATTATATTTTTATGGATGCTACCTATTTTGTTTTTCTTCAAATGTGGCATAGCAGTTGGGAGCAGGATCCTTCATACTATAACTTGACTTCTATTCTCTAAGGACCTGAAAACAGTTTCATACAGAAAGTACATTGCTAACATCTAGTCTCTTTTCAAGGATTTATAACTTAGCTCCTGTTGAAACACAGAATGAGTTCCTGAGTTCAAATGCTGATTTCTCCATAGAATCACCGGAGGAAGATCTAAGAATGGGGATGGGAAATGATATGGTTAAAAAAAAAATAAGATGGTGGGTCAAAAGTATACAATCAAAGCCCCAGTCCAAGGTTACCAAAGGGTTATTCAATCATGACTACCACTTTGACTCTTTTGACCCTTACCTGGAGACCCTAATTTTACCTTCTTCTTTCTCTGTTCTGCCTTACCACTTCCAAAAATGGGATATTTTACATAGTTTTGGGATAACTCTGCCTGCTCCCAAAACTATCTTTTTTCCTTCCATTCTATCTTTCCCAGACAATAGTTGGCCTACTCATGAGCTAAAATCATAAGTAGGCCAACTATTAAACTATAATAATGGATAACCAGAAGATCTAGTTGGAATTCTTTTATCAGTCTCGGATTTTGTTTACCTTACATTTTCTGAGAATCCTATTTCCTCTGCATCTTGCAGTTTTCACTTAATAGCCTTTCTTGAGTTGTACCAACTTGAGAACTATTTGGGTTGCAAGGGTGGGAGGATGGGATTAGTATAAAGTTCCCATGACAGCTAATTTGCAACTTCTAAAGGAGACTCCAAAGGAGACTCTAGTGCACAGATGGTGACACTAAATGAAATTAGGCAACATCTGTCTTTATAAAGTCTTTTAATAACTACTAAACTCCACTGACATTTGAAAAGGACAACAAACCATACGTACTTTCTTCACCTTATATTTGGGGCAAATCTCTAAATCTGGGAGATTTTTGACCAAATGTATTGGTAATATTGTAAAACTCTACAAAATCAGAAATTAAAGACAGTTGCCTACAATCATTCTCCATCTTAGGAAAAGTTATGAAGCTGGGATTCTAGAAGCTGTGCTTCATCTTTATTGGAAGGTAATCATGTGCTTATTTAGGCAATACTTTAAATAGACAATGGATTTAAGAATTAGCTCATGCTTTCTACAATTGTGCCTGCAAATGATATAATGCATCAGTATAAAAAAGTCATTTGCAAGACATTTGTGTATGTTGTTTTCATTTCCACCCTGTGAATGGCTTTGCTTTGAGCACAATACGAATAATGGGAATGGAAAAAGTATGTCTCCTATCATTCAGTGGAGCAGTTTCAACTAGCCTGAGTTGTGCAAGATCCCATTTTCTGTTTATAGTCCTCCCACAAACATGTAGAAAAATGTTCTCTTTGTTCTTTTCCATTATTTCCAATTGCCTCATCTTCACGAAAGAATGCAGCAAAACAAAAACAAGTCCAAGTAAACCCAAACATATATTTCGGGGTGCACTTGTTAGATAATTATTTGTGTGCAAGGAATGCGAGTAGAGATAGGGACAGAAATAGGAATACACAGTAACTTCCTTCAGGCATTTTAAGATAAAATTACAAAGATATGCAAAGTTGCAAAGTAAGAATGAGAAACCAGTGCTTCCCTCTCCCATCCCTATTTTTGTTATCAGATATGTATTCATAGCAAGCATCTAAAACAGGAGCTTTTACGTTCATGGATGATCTCTGTATGATAGAGAATTATGATGTGTTTCAGGTTCCGTTATAGGAGCAACATGGATCAAAGATATTCCCAGTTTTAGAGATTTTCTTCCCTGAATATAAGGTTGGTAGAAGAATAGATCCAAGACAGGGTGGAGTTTATGGTTTGCCAATCTCCACACCTGTTACTGGAAGTTAAGTTTTAGAATGCATGTTAGAATCAGCAATATAGGCTGAAAGTCTGCAGATCAAGGGATTCATATATTTTAAGCATTCACACCCCACTTTTCTAGCGAAAAGATTCCCAGAGTAGTTTACATGATAATAAAATCCAGATTCCCCGGTTTACAGTTGAAAAGGAAGGATGATACAAAAGGAAAAAGAGATGAGGAGAAGAAAGGGAGCACCAAACAAGAACAATTATAAGGATTGCTTAGTGAGGCTCAAATAACATCAGAGCTGGTGGTTCTGTTTTTTTGTTGTTCTTCCTTCCAAGAAGAAAACCCACCCCCATTAAGGGGTTCATAGAAAGAAGGAGGCACCATTTCTTGTCTCTTTCATTTCTTCTTACAGATTATATTCCTGCTTCCTTTCTCTTCTTCAACCAGTTGTTTGAGATCCCAATTTGTCAATGTGGAGTGTGTTTGTGTGTGTGTGTGTGTGTGTGTCTGTGTCTGTGTGTGTGTGTGAATCAGTGCAATTTAAAATGTAATTTAACAGAAATATATCTGTGTCTTTGCATTACTTGCTTATAAATCAGATCGCAGTTGCTATGAGAGCCAGTTCTTGGTACAAGCTGGACCCGGAGCAGGGAGATTGCAACTCTGTTTCTTCCTTAGGCACAAAAGCTAACTGGGTGACTTTGGCCAATCACTTCTATCAGCCCTAGATTTGAAAATGGAAATACAACTTGGAAGAAGGTCCTGGCAAACCACTTCTGCCAATGTTGATGAGAAAACTCTGTGGTCCCAAGATTGATTTGAAGGACAATTATAAGAGACTTGCCATAATGTGAGATGATCTAAATTTTAATGAATCAAATATCCCCCCCTTTTTTTGGACCTCAATTTAATTCTAAAACAAGGTGGATTCTGAAGTGTTACGCTCCTGTTTCTATTTTCAGTGCCTTAATGAGGGTCATGCAATGACATTGATCACAATCTGCTATTTCTGATTCAGCAGATAAAATTATATGGGTAAAATATTCTAAGCAATTTAACACAAAAGACCAGAAAATGTTGCAAATGAGGCAAATAAATGAGAAACATCAAAGTTCTACAGAACTTCCAAGCATCTATTTTAGAAGTTTACATGATTTATAGACAGATGGAGAAAATGTCAAGCAAGACATGTTACATGTGAATGAAATCTTTAAAAAAACCCAAACCCAAAACCAAATACAGTAGCTGAGCCAGTTTAACAGGATATGAAGGTTTGCTTATATATCTTTAAAAAATAATCATTGTTCCTCTCCTTTCCATAATCCTTAGCAGACAAAGCCCATGTCATTTACAATAGATTTCCTTATTTTTCTTTATTTCTTACCCTAATCCAGATTATCCCTATCAGAAGAACGGAGAAAAGTTGTTATTTATTAAATGTATGTGCTGCTCATCTCATGGTGCAAGGTGAGATTTTATGGTCAAGTAAGGATGGTCCTTCTTTAGTATTTTTAGAAATATTTTAAATTATTTATTTGTAACATTTTGAGAGCTTATGCTAATACACACTGGAGTTGCAACCCACTTGATCTTCATAACTGTGAGCTAAATGGGAGTAAGGGATAGCTGATGTTTTGAAGAGAACTTGGGCCTCCTCAGTTTCATCCAAGGAAGCTTAGTCTGATAAAATTATTTTTAAAAATGAGATCCTGATTTCCATTCCATGAAGAAACTCAGCATTTCTTCAGAAATTAATTCAGAAAAAAAGAAAATGATGTTTTAAATGTGGATTGCCATGTAGGTCTTTGCAGCTTAGAAATCAACCCAGCCAAAAAGATATTTTGCTAAACAAAATGTTCCTGATGGCATAATCCAACACTCTCTTTTTTATGTCAGTTGCAAGCATGCTATAAATCCAGGGTGCCCAAACTTTGGCTTGTCTGGGCCACACTGAATGGAGGAGTTGTCTTGGACCTCATATAAAATGTATAGTATAGTTTTATAACATAACATTGCAAAATAATGTTGAAAATTTACTATCTTGTGGGGCCGTGGAAAGGTGTGAAGATCCCTACAGAAGAGAATAATAAAATAAAATACTAGAATGTGCAGAATTTGATAGATTAACACTTGAAATTAAAGAGAAGGAAGATACAGAATATTTTGAAATATGGGATTCGCTTTATCAATGGTTAACTAACAGAAACAGAATGTAGAACATTTAAAATTATAAGAGAAGGATTAATTTTACTATGAGGGCTTATTATGATATGTTTATTAATAATATCAACTAGTATTAATAATTAATAAATAGTAATATATCAAGAAAATACTGTTATTATATGACTACTACTAATGAACATTATTACTATTATGATGATAACCATTGTTCAAATTAACTGTAACCAGACGACACACTGTTTATATAGACAATGAAACTGTTGCTCTTTCTTTATATAACAAAATTAAGAAAAAAAATATTCAAATAAATAAATAAATATCATCATGGATGTTTCTTTCTCTAACAAAGCTGCTGCCTGTACTTAATGTGGAATTAAATTGTTCAGGTGCTGTGGCCACACCTCAGAGAACAGATTAGTGAAATGGTTTGCAGAATTTTATTGGCATTGGAATACTCCCCAAAGTTTTGAAGCCTATATGAACACAAGAAGCAGGAGATGGAATTTAAATGGATTGCTGCTCAGTGGTGAATGGCCAAGAAGATTTGCTTTAAGTTATGCAAAACAGGATCATTAATCTCTATCACCAGCTCTAGCATGTTCCTCAAAACCATTGCACATTTTGACTTGCTGGGATTACACAGAAATACAGAGAAAGGGAAATATTGAAATGATATATACTGTAAACTAGTATCTCCTATGAATTCTGGCACATCCTGTGAAGCTCCCAATATCTTTTTTTTTTAAGAGTAGTGTTTCATCATTGTGGAGCTGTTTGATGGTTTCTTTTCTTTTTAAGAAGGAATGCAATCATGGCAGAAGATGAGCCTGAGAGATAGAAAAGCTTCATCTTGCTGTCACATGAAAGTAATGGTACTTTAGAACTGAACCTGAATGCCTTTGTGGAAAAATTCAGGTGTCATTATTTAAGACTTTGATGCTAGTTTTAGGAGCATTCATAAGGTTCAAAGGACATAAATTGTCTCTATTTCTTCATATCCCTTTTTCCTCATTTGGGTGGGTAATATGTTTTTGTTTCCTCAAATAATCCTCCCTCCCAATCACTTTGATTTTTAGAAAAGAAATAGAATTGTGGCTTCAATATTAAATATTGCAGAGCTGTACTTCAGCTATGGATTTATTTCCAAATCAAGCACACAGTTTTTATGAGATTTCTCCCTTAAGGCTGAAGCAACTTTGAAGAAAGGAGAAAGTATTATGGGAGATTATGATTATAGAGCAAAGGAAAAAAAATCAGTCTACATGTGCCACAATCTTGACACAGATCGCATATCTTCTTCCTTCCCTTAGGATTCATACAAGAAGCTATAAATAAAATATTCATTCATTCATTCATTCATTCATTCATTCAATCAATCAATCAATCAATCATTCAATCAATTCATGCATAATTATCTTGGACTTTATTGAGACAGACAATGTGTGCACCTCTAGGTAATCCTTATTAAACTTTGAATTTATCTTGGATTCTATGGTAATGTGGAGCCCCAGCTCATATTTCTTTGTTTATTTATTTCAGTTATTCCTGCCTCATTTTGGGGGGACTTTAGTTGTCAATCTCCTAGAATTTCTTGCAATGTGCTGAATTCTGGACTTGCACTTCCACACTTCTTGAAGATACCACATTGGGTAGGCTAATGTAAATAATAGCAGGGTTCTTATTTCTGTATGCTCAGATCTGAAGGGGATCTTTTAACTATCTAAGATGCAATTCAATCAATTAAATAGCTAGCTTAAAAGAAAAAGAAATAAAACTTGTATACAATAAAGGAGAATATTTGTAGCTCAGGGTCGAAATGAGGGATCCTAATTGCTATAACAGAATAAAAGAGTTGGAAAAGTCCTTGGAGGTCTTCTAATCCAGCCCCCTGCTCAAACAGGAAAGCCTAAACCATTAGAGCCATGATGGCGCAGTGGTTAGAATGCAGTGCTGCAGGTTAACTCACTGCTCACTCCAGGAATTTGATTCTGAATGGCTCAAGGTTTACTCAGCTTTCCATTCTTCCGAGGTCAATAAAATGAGGATCCAGATTATTGGGGACAACATGCTGACTCTGTAAACCACTTAGAGAGGATTGTAAAGTACTGTGAAGTAGTATATAAGTCTAAGTGCTATTGTTATTGCTATTTCAGACAAATGGTTGTTCAATCTCTTCTTAAAAAATCTCCACTGTTTGAGCACCCACAACTTCTTGAGGCAGGTTGTTCTACTGGTTAATTGTTATGTCAGAAAAATTATCCTTAGTTCTAGGTTGGTTCTATCCTTGATTAGTGTTCGTCCATTTTTTCTTGTCCTGCCTTTAGGTGCTTTGGGAAATAGATTGACCCTCTTTCAATATTTGTGGCAGCCCCTCAAATATTGAAAATATACTGGAACACTGCTATCATCTCATCCTTAGTCCTTTTTTTCATTAAACTAAACATACCCAATTCCTGCAATGGTTCTTCATATGTTTTAGCACTTCATTTAGGTAATGAAATGTCTGCAAAGAAAACAGGCAAGCTCAGGAAACACTAAGGACCCCTCAAAACTTGTACAAAACCTAACTCCATTGCTCTTCCTACAGTGATCTTCTTTAGCCTAGTGTGATATTTACTAATCTCTAACAATGAACATCATTCATTAGTGCTACCATGATGATTCTACAATAAAAATATAATCATTTCTAGACAGATAATGCAATTAATTGCCAATATTTGTTTTCCTGATTGTTTTCTAAAGGCAGGGAAATATCTTAGCTATAGCTGAGTTTACACCAAAACATTTAGTAATACTCTCAATTAAAAAGTTTCAGATAATTCAGTGGCAATATAACCAATGCTCTGTGACAAATTTATGTTAATTGCTCTTGTACTAATTTTTCATCCTATAAAAGGTATTTCTTCTCTCTGCTTCAGTTTTTTCTCCTCTTTTATTAATGTGGAAAGTTTTCACTTCCTCTTAGCATTGTTGCATTCAGTTTCCAGACAAGACTAGGAGACAAATGACCCTAACCCTAACCCTTAAATATTCAGAGAGTTTTGTACACATTTGTGCCAAAGTAAACAGATGTAACTGTATACACGAATTCCATTGGATCACAACATCTATACTGCGACTTAGTAGAATGGAGTGGTTGACACAATCTACCAAAACAATAGTTAGGTTCCCACAGAATTCTGAACCACAAACTGTCCAACCACATGTTTCATATCTTTGAAATCTTACAAAATTTGAATACCCTTGATAGTTATTTAAATAAGATTCATGTGAGCCCCATCACAAATTGAAAACATGGCTCAAATGATTGGATGGTTGGACTAACCAATCATTCTGCATTGTGCTGCAATATACACAGAAGAATCTTGGGCCAATAATGTTTTCCTCCACTTGGAAGGATTCCTCTGGAACCACAAAGAGCCACATCATAAAGTAGTCAGTTGAATTGCTGGTGGTGTACTGTATGTGTGTGCCTGACTGTGTCCCTGCATATGGCTATATCTGATTCACATCTTAGAAGTTCATTTGTACATATTTCCAGGGGATGAGGATGTTCCTATCACTCCCATCAATATTAAGCCACTGTACAAATGGGGAGCATGGATGGCTTGTGCCAAGTGGCTAGATGCTTGTCTCATGACGTACTAAATTTGTGAGCTGTAACTACTAAGGGGAGGTTACATTACATACATTCATTTGTGAAGCTCATCATTGTTTTGTGATGAGATTCACATGAACCAGTATTACATCTAGATTAGTGTTTCTCAACCTCAGCAGTTTAAGACATGTGAACTTCAGCTCCTAGGATTCCCAACCAGGAATTGATCATAAAATTGATGAGGCTGAGAAACACTGATGTGGAGCATGTGATGAATGCTTATTTATTTATTTATGGAAATTTAAGTGCAGTATTTCTTACTGGGACCACTGCTGCAATTTTTGCTATAGTGGAAGCATCTGAAAACTTACCCATGTCTCCTCATTACTGACACAGGATTTTTAAAGCATTTGAGAATGACTTCTTTCCTTTTCTAAAATATTTCAAACCAATGACATGTGAGTAGAGATGTTACTATGATAATAGAAAGGTATAAATTACAATCAGAAAGTAGACATGTGCTAGGGTTATATCCCAGAATAAGCTAAGAGTAGCAATAATTATCCTTCTGCGGGCATACCTCTGCTTACCATTTAAACTCTTTGTGTCCTGTGCTTGTACTGTTTTGATTCTAGGCTGCCTGAAATGGCAAAGCATTCAGTCCAGATGCAGGTTATCATGTCCACCCATTGGACTATTTGCCTAGACCATGTTCTCCTATCTTTTTCTTCTCCTTTAATCTGGAAGTTGTAGGTGGAACCCTTCTATGCAAGGTGATAGGAAAATCAATAACATGGGAAATGTCTGTACTTTTACTTTTAAAGTCCAGGATCAAATTGCTACTGAAGAAAACCTGTTTTAAAATCTGTAGGGTTTTCAATCAACAATTTTCTCTAGAGTCACCAAAGTTCTTAATCACTGTGCTATAGCAGCAGAGCTGATAGAAGTTATTGCAGGGTACAATTGACTCTGTTGAAGGTATGGTCCTTCAATTGCAAGATAGACAATCAGCTGCTGGGGTTACCCTGCAACAAACTGGAGTGCTGTAGATAGACAGGAACACTGGAGCAATAACATAACCAGGAGCCGAGGTGGATTTGAAAGCACTGGGGTCATCATCCCTTTCTGCCCTTCAGAAGAAGTTGCTTGTCCCTTCTGCAGGAAGAACTACGCAATGTAGACAAACCAAATGTTAGCTAAATTGGACTAGACAGACAATAGCCTGACTACTTTTCCATAATAGCAATAGCAGTTAGACTTATATACTGCTTCACAGTGCTTTACAGCCCTCTGTAAGAGGTTTACAGACTCAGAGTATTGTTCCCAACAATCTGGGTCCTCATTTCATTGACCTTGGAAGAATGGAAGGCTGTGTCAACCTCTGGTGAGAGTCGAACTGTCCAATTGCAGTCAGCTGGCAGTCAGCCTGCAGTACTGCATTCTAACCACTGCGCCACCACAGCTCTTAATACTTAATAAAATATTTAATATTTAAATACATTATTTTGGGATCTAATGTACTGTGCAAAAGCAATAATTTATGAGTTGGGACAATTAACTTCAAAAGATTCCTAAGATTAATCCTTTCTCTGGCTGCTGGAACAGAAATAAGAGCTGAGAATGACTCTGCAAAACTGAGTCTTTTCTGAGTGATCTATCTCTGTGTTCTTTGGGGTTTTTTTTCCTATTCACTGCCTTGCTGCAGGCATACATAGAAATGAAAAAAGGGCCAAAGTAGCTTAAAAGCTGTTTCTTTGCCCAGTCTGAGGCCTTCAGCTATTTTGATGAATACCTGAGCAGCACCATAAATGGTAAAACTTTCTCCATTCCCCCCTTCTTCATCCATAAGCACTTGTTCAAGCTCTGTTACATTTCTTAGACCTTGGGCTCTGAGTAATGGCCCACTGCCAAGATTGATAGATATCTGTGATATTTTTTTTTAATGGCGTGGGGAGATCTTTTTTTTTTCCCAATAAGTTTTTTTATTTTCCAAAACCATTCTTTCATTACACGATGTGTCAGACTGGGTACAAACACTTAACAGATGCAATCAA
>JANHFL010001338.1:0-10940 GCA_032468155.1 Oxyrhabdium leporinum
GGAAGCCAGACTCCATTTCCTTTAGCATTTGGAGAAGGCAGAAGCACAAAGAAGAATCCATCTTCATCTGTGGCACACGGTCATCCAAGGACAAACCCACATCCCATACACAGAGCATCGCTGGTGAGATTTAGATTGCTTGTATATATTAATTGTTATGTTCAGCAGTAACCCAATACTTCCTATCTTGTATTTGGTTCTCATATTATATAGTCCTACTTTCCCCCAGTTTCACCATATCCTGTTCTTTTAATAAAGTATTCAGATCTACGCACATGGTCTGTTTTATTGGAGGATAGGTGGGTTTAGCTGCATGTCAAGCTGCACAGAGACTAACGTGTAGTGGGGACAGAAAAAGGCTGCTATCCAAAAGGGAATTCCTCATAGGATCCAAGACCTAGGGTCTGTAGCTTTAAAGTTATATATTCTGCCAATTATGCTGATTCATTTATGGTGTCTTCAGTTCAAAAGGTTTGCTTCAGTCTGTCTGTTTTCTAAAGAAATAGCAAAGGAAGTTGCATCTTACCCAATGACATTTTGTCTGTTACCTGAAGCAGCGCTGGCAGTAGAGGTCATCATCACAGCTGTGGCAGCGCATAGTGGCATCTTCATTGCAGATACAGCACCAGGGTAATTCTTCCTGATCGCTGTCTGGTGTTCTGGCAGGCCAGATTAAATGTTTAGCAACAACTGGAGCTTGTGCCTAATGGAGGAAATACAAACATGCAACCACATTATGAAAAATCCATAGTAAGAGTTCCTCCTGGTTTTAAAGGACAGGTGTGGAAATAGGCATCACTGTCTTCTTGCATGCATTTCCTCTAAATCTATTTCTCAATGGAACCCAAAATGTATCTCTAAAGTAGCTATTGGTGTAACATTAGTGGACATTTTACAAAATGTTGTCATTTCACATTTTATTCCTTCTAAAAATAAATGCATTGTGTATGTATCTAAGAGACAAGAAATCAAATGGTAGGAAGGAGAAAGATGAGCTGGGCACTTAGAGGGTATAAGCTGAGAACCCAAAGTCAGAGGCAAGAACATAGAACAACAGAGAGTTGAACAACTCTGCTTTCTAATGCTGTTTACCTAGTCAGATGTAATCTAGCTGAATGCGGTATAAGATTGTAGCCTAAAGTATTTCGAACATATGATAAGCAAATACCCAGGTTGGATAACTGAAGACAGAAAAAGCAGTGAGCATCCTGAGCCAGGATGCCCTGGCTCAAGGCTCGCATCTCTTCTACGTAGCCTCTATTCAATGCAATTGTAGGATTAGTACAATATCTACAACAATTCTTTGGATAACTGAAATGTACCTGTTTGGAATGCCTGAAAATTCAAGAATGTGTTCCCATTCAGTTTCCCTTGCTTATGTGAACATCACCACTACTGTCCAAATCTGGCAGGCTGCTGACAATTATAGACAAGTATACAAACTGGCCAGCCCTGTGTAAAATGATGGGTAAGTATTAAGCTTGGGGCAAACTGACCCTGGAGAAATCATTTGTCTTTCAGCTTCAGGTCCACAGGTATTTGCTGTTTGGCCTGGCATCTGGTGGCAGTTGATAAATTCTGAGGGAACACAGTTTAAGGGATCTGACTTTTTGTTGGCCCTTAGTTGCAGTCCTGAAGATGCAAGCTTCACAATGTCGTGCATGCATATATCCAGAGGTGTTGCTCACCTTGGTTTTCTTACTGGAATTCGATTGCACAGTTGCAGACTGATTTGGGGAAATATTGAAGCCGCTTGCTTCATCCAGAGCTGCTTCTTCAGTAAGCTGGTAACAAAAAAATAAAATATACAATAAACTTATTTATTAAATTTATTTGTCGTTCATCTCTCTTTCAAGCAACAAGTACCCTCAGAGCCTGCTTCCTTCTACTCTCTTAATTTTCAGTTTAGCAAGCATCCATCTAATTAAGCATTTCAAATTTCAAATCCTTACTCAGCTACAAAACTTACAAAGCCACATTGTATCTTCTGAACCCACACAGAAGGTTAAAAAGTTTAATACACGGGAAAAACCAGGCTTGGTCAAAGTAAAAGGTATCAGATTAACTCTGCAGAAGTAATGTCAGCTGCAAGAGACCTGTTTTAAAACTCTCTGGATGGCTTCCTCCTCTTCTTCATCACTATTGGGGAGTTTGTAATCATCCAAAGTAACTGTTGAAGAAAGAAAAAGAAAACTGAACATGTAATAATCAGACATCAGGATGACTGCAAAAGTCATAACCCAAATCTTGAAAAGCAAAAACAAAAGAACCCAACAGCCCATCAGCTGCTCAGCAGTGCCATATGCTGGTGCCGGGCTTGGAGAAACCACATGAATGTACTCTGTGTGTCTAGTCTAGCCCGTTGGAACAAAGAGAGCTTTGGTTTCACAGCTTTGCTTGTAAAACAAACAAAGTATTTCCGTTAATGTTTCTTCTCAGCTATCAATCCCTATTAATTACCTGCTTTTAAGTGAATCAAAATCCTAGCACCAGGAAATAGAAATTCTTTTGAGAATTATGGCTTGGACCTTTTCCTATTAGTCAACCAAGATTTGTTATCAAATAAACTAAAGTCTTCCTGAGCTGACCTGAATACTTTTTGTTACATACTGTACCTGTCTCAGGATCTTTGCCTTTCAAAACTGCCAATCGCTTGGCTACTTCCAAAATCTTTTCCTCCCTGGTGTTCTCCTCCCTGAGTTCAGCAGCAGCCTGTGCCAATAGTTTAGTTTTCTCTTCCTCCAACTGCCTGAGAGACAGATCGGAAATGCCTGCAGTGCCATCTGTTTGATTCAAATCATTCCAGTTCTGTGTCCTCGCTTCTGAAACAGCAAAAAACTAGAGTGAATTCACAGCTGCACCACAATCACTCAGCCATTACAATAATTTGCCAAAAATAAAATAGGTCACAGTCTAAACACTCTTAATTATGCCACAGTGTAATCATACTGGAGTCAGTTTATTCATTCAATTGCTGGTTGTCTCATAATAAATAAGTTTGAATAGAAGAGGTTGCATCTTTGCAGCCCCTTGATCAAGATCAGTAGTGGGGGGGGGTCACTTTGTTGCATGAGATTTTAGGTCCTACTTGCTTCCATTTCTACGTCAAAATTAAGAATCCATATTAAAGCTAGAGAAACCTTGAGATGTAATTGTGAAGCCTCCACTCTCATCAATGGTGACTTCTTCAGCCATCTGGTTCAGCAAGTCATCTGACTGCTCCACCTGGGTCTTGCTGCTGGAGACTTGGTATACCTGACCAAAGCAAGAGAGGTACAGGCAATTAAATTTAATTAAGCTGAATTAAATACAGTTAAAATAATGACTGCCCCTATATTAATTATTTTCCTTTCTGTCCCATTTAAACACTGCAATCTGGGGGCAAATCAAAATAGGTAATTTTCAACTATTTTCTCTGGCTAGAAAAACTCTGGGAAAGGTCTGTTTTTAAGCAATGGTAGCTTACGGGTCTGGGGGCTGCAGATGGAAGTGTTCTGCCTTGCAAGGCTGCCAAACGGTCCTCCATCTCTTGGGCTGTCGGAATGGCTCTTCCAGAGTCTGTTTTCAGTGCCGCCAGCCTGGATTCTATCTCCGCCTGGGATGGAATAGACTCTGCAATTTAAAAGCAGATTTATTTGCTAATAGTGACCACAAGAAGGATAAACTCTTTCCATACATATAAACCAATGGTAAAATGGCACATTTAAAATGCAGAAACTGGCAGTGTTGATTCAGGGTTATGGAGCTGTCAATATTGTTCTCACCAGGCACCCATCAAAAAACATCTCTGTTAAATAGCAAGTTGCTCAGAAAAGGGCACCTAATCTTTTTCCTGTGAGCAGAAAAATTACTGCATTGTTCTCTCCACTCCCCCTGCACTGATGATGTTACTCGGCCCAGTAATAAAACATCTGCAGAATGAAATGCAAACTTAGAGAATAGCAACGACCCAACATTAAGCACTTGGAAAAAAATTTAAGGGGGAGGGAGGAAGGAAGAGAATATATGTATCTAATTTAACATGCTCAATGTTAATCTACTATGGAAACAAAAATCGAGGCATTGGTGCTCACATTGCCTTCTTTTAGAAACTGTTTCAAGAGTGTAAGCCAGACAGCTTCTCTGTTTGCATGTATAAACTCAACATTAAGAATTCTGTTCTTGAATTCTGATTTATGTTCTATCTGCAGCAGACCCCAGCATGAAAATATGAGCAACTCACTAGGCCTTGCTGCCTTCTTGAGCCTCTCCAGTCTCTCTATTAGAATCTTATCGTCTTTTGATAACCCTCGATATCTGGAGTCTGTCTGACTCTGAGATTTCACCAAGCCCTTCTGAGGGCTCTGCGTCTGGTTCTGCTTAGCTTCAAGAGCTGCAATCCGCCTGCAAAAACAAGTCCTGTGTGAATTAACGGGTTTATCAGAAATGCTTCTCTAAGACTTGATTCGCACACACACAGTTTAATCACTGGGGCATCAAGTGACAAATTACATGTGAGCTTTGCAAGACATAGAAACAGAGAGATGTTTGCCAAATTCATTCACGTTTCACTGAAATAAAACAGCACTGACTCATCAAGCAACCTACAAGCACAAGTGATAGCAATATAGCAACAGCAATTGCTCTTAGAATTGTACACTGCTCCATAATGCTTTATATCACTCTTTGAGCGTTTACAATGTCAGCCAGCAATCTGGGTCCTCATTTTACTGACCTCGGATGAATGGAAGGCTGAGTCAACCTTGAGCTGGTCAGGATTAAACTCCTGACTGTGGGAGAGTTAGCCTGCAATACTGCATTCTAACCACTGTGCCACCATATCACCATGGAAATTCAGAGGAAGATTATATCAGGATTGGCAATAATTTTTGATACCCTCATGCCAGAGTTAAAAATTTTACTCTTATGCTGAAATCTCTTAGTTGTTAAACTCTGCTCCACTATCATTATGGGTTTAACCTTGTTTAGGGCTGAAGCAGTTGCTTGTTTATAAAGGTACTGTTTCCTGTTTTACTATTATTTTAGAAGGAGAGTGGGAGGGAGTAAATACACATGAGAATTGCATTTACAAAGGCAAGCAGGCAAAAGACAGGTGCTCAAATGACTTCAGTTAAGCATTCCTAACAGATTCATTCTAGATGACATCACAAATAGTGATTTTAATGCACAATTTTTCAGTATCACAATAAACATACATATCCCAGATATATACCCCTCAGTGTATGCATATTATTCTTAGTTTTTAATATTATTGGCAAGTTTTGTATCTCTGGTGCTTGCTTCTTGATCAGGGGTTCTTGGAATTTTTTTAAACTAACAAGATCTATAGTGAGAAAATTGTAGAAAAGTTCTGCTCTAGTTATTTTGAGAAAGAAACTACATTTTCGGATTAATATAAGGAATTCAAATCCTGCAACAGGTAAAGGAATTTTTTAAATGGCTATTAAATGGCTAAGGCCACTGGTAATTCATCATAACACACACACATACTTTGCTTTACAAATATTATGAAGATCATGAAGCAAAACTAGTTTTGGGATTATTGGAACTCACTTCTTATAGTTCTCTGGTGGAGACCATCTAGCTGAATTTGACTGAGATGGTGTGCTGAAAAGAAAAATAAGAATGTCATAAAATAGAGGCTAAAACTGTTACACTGTAAAATGTATAAACCGATTTGGGACTAATTACCAATGTTTTAGTTTTATTTTTATTTTATTTGGCTGAATTTATCCCTCTAACACTTAGAAGTCAGAATATGTGCAAAAATAAATATATTTATAGTGCATTAGTATTGCACATTGCACAACCCTGTCTACATTCCTTATGTGACACATAGTGAGGCACTTTAAATATCATGAGAGTTGATAGATCTCATAGAAACTCCCCAAAATGAGAAACTCTGAGCCAATAAACATCTGAACTTAATGCTAGAATTCATCACCCCGAAAAATATTGTAGCATTGTAGAATAAGGAATATGGTGGTACATTTGCTAAATAATTGTAAGTATTTCAGCTAATACACAGAATGCTAAAGTGGCAACTTGCTGTTGATTGAGCTCTGTAATTTTGTCAATCCATCACTTGGATCAGAATTCAGTTCTGTTCTTACCTTGTTAACTCTCCATGGCACTGCTTGCAAACCTTCTGCTGAGTGTCCCCACAACGAGGAACAGTGGCACTGAATCCAAGGCAGCTTGAGCAAAATCCTCGACTGCAACTCTTGCAACCATACTGAGAGGGGAGAAAAAAATCAATGGAGGAAAGCACACTTATCAGACTGCTGCAGGAGATCCGGAAGGTTCCTTCTTATATAAGATTCATAAGGGAGATACTTCCATACTGTAGTGGTTACTGGGGCTGGGTTTAGCTTGGTTATCTGGGGAGAGTTTGATCGTGTTTGGCCTGAGAAAGTGAGCAGGGTCCTCAGGACCGATAGGACCTTGTGTTACAGTCATGTCACTCCTGGCTGGTTAAGGTCTCCTGGGGAACAAAGTGAGGGTCTTTGTCCCTGAGCAAGGGGCCCAGGGCATAGGTTAGAGCTCATTTCCTGCTTATGTGGGTGATTGGTTAGATTATAACCGATTGCTATGTTTTACTTTTATTTTTTGATATTGTGTATTTTACACATTTGATTTATTGTAAACTGCTTAGACTATGTAAAAGTGAGATGGATAGCTATAATAAACAAACAAATAAGCAAGCAAGCCAGCTTGAAACTGAGTTCTCTTGTTGTAGAAAGCCAATATGAAAACAAGATTTTTTTCCATCCAGGCTCCTTCAAAGCACATGTCTGATATGCAAGAGCACAGAATATAACACCTGTATACTATACCATTTATTTTGTTCTGTTCATATCCTACTATTTTTTAAAACAAGTAACGGCAAGAAATATTGAAACAGTTAACAATCAGAAAACAGCAATGCAAACAATAAACAAAGAGTAGGGAAAACAAAAGAGTTTAGGTACCACAGCATGCACTATAGTGATCATTAGCTAATCAAAATTCCCCAAGACTTAGAAATTTTTGGGCAGAAGTCTTTTCATATTTTCCTTAGGAAGAAGTTGGTGTCATATGCTATTATTTAAATTATTTACCTCCACCATTGATGAGTTCCTCCCACCCAGTTTTAAAATGAATAAAACATCATCAGTGATGGACTGGCTGATAAAACATCAATATTTACTGGAGAACTTCTTAAAAGCAGTTAGTGCTTTCAAACACTTCTCAAAATCTAAGTTATTTTCATCCATGTAACGTAAAAAGATGACATGGAATCATGCATCAGCATCACACATTTTTCCTTGTGAATATTTTAGCATTAATGTATGCGTTTATCATTGTATTTCACGTAACCTATTTAATTCATTTTATGTGAATTCTTCACTGACTGTGCATCAAAACAGACAAATCACTCTTCAAAGTGAAACCAGAACCATCTTCTGGGACCGTTTAAGGAAAAACCCCTTATTGGTTATTTTATTATAGAAAAATAAAACAATCAAACAACTGAAACCGGAAGGCAGAGACTTGCTTAACATCCATCATTTATTTATTAATTCAAATTCGTTATAGCCGCCCAACTCCAATAGACTCTGGGCAGCATACAGGACCAAAAAAATCCATAAAAACAAATAAAATGTAAAATATTAAAGTAACTGGAGATATTAAAATATCTAAAACTGATTACAGGAACCAAAAGAAGCATGAATCTGAAACATGAAATCTGAAGGAATTCTACCTGAAGAGAATTTCACATTTTACTGTATGAGATTGCATTTCTCTCAACACAGATTTATCAAGTTCAGTTTCTGCAAGTGCTGACACTGAGTAGTGAAGAAAAACTTGCCTGTTTCTTGAAGACAGTAAACTTTGATGCACAGCCATAGCACCTCTTATCCATGATGTCGAGTTGGTTCTTAGAATTTTCACAAAAAATACTAGCGGGAACAACGTGATTCTATTTTGTCTGCAAGCAGCTATCCCATGGTTCTCTTTTCAGAGGTAGAACAAAGAATAAGAGTGAAGTATAAAATGCTGATAATGATTCAATGAAAACATGCTCTACTTGATTTTGCTTTCATAATAAAAAACAACATACTATACATTTGGTTACTAATAACAATTAAAATCTTAGAGAAAGAAACAAAAATTCAAAGATTAGGTTTCCCAACCCAGTATCTTTCAAATGTGTTAATCCCAAATTCCCCAATTCTTAACTAGAACAATTCCTGTAATTCATTTTATCTTTACAATATTCAGAAGCAGACTAATAGCAGGTAGTTTCTTCCAAAAAGTAGGCTCTATTCACAACAGATTAAAGCAGCGCAAAACTTTACTGAAAGGGGGAGGGAAATCATTTATGACCGTTACATTAGCTATTTTGAAAAGATACAAGTTTACTTTTGGATATTTTTTCTCTCCCTTCCTTTCTTCATTGACTGCCCTGGTGAGTTAGGGAAATAAATCAGCACACTCCCCTATAAACAACTTTTCAAACCTGTCACCTCTTAAAGATGCAGACCAAATTCCCACCGTGTCCAGCTAGGTATGGAAAACTACAATCACATTAGGAATTATCCGAGTTGTAGTACAACACATCAGGAGGGCATTGGACTGGGGAAGGTTAGCCCAAGATGCTTATGAAAAAAAGGAAAAGATTAAGGAAACTTTATGAAAGGAAGGCTAATCTAGCCTGATAATCTGATACTCTAGTCTAATCCAGCAGGCCCTTTCTGCCTTTTTCAAAGTCTACCTACTGCTCCTTTTACCGCAAGCGAGACCAGGTGTATACTTACAGCCCTTCTACGACCCTGGAGGGTGGGGGGGGTCTAAGTGGGTGACATGCAATACAATACAGTACTGTTCTGTAACTACATTTCCTAGAGACTCTTCCCCGCCCACTATCCCTGACGCAGCGCTTGCTGGGGTTTCGGCGATTTGTCCAATCACGGCTCCGGAAAGTTCTAATGGCATCACGATGACGACGGCCGACTTGGCATGCTGGGAATTGTGGTTCGCTCGACTTCCATCTTCCGTCCGGAGAAGTGACGTTCCTAAAGAGAAAAGCCCACGTTTCCCAGAAGCCAAATCGCCGTTTGGGGGGGGGGGGGGCGAACCGAAGGAGAGGCGAAAAAAAAAAGAAAAGCTGGAGCGAGAATCATCCCGGTGGGGAACTGTCTGAAGAAGCGGGTCTCGAAGGAAATGGCGGTCGATAAAGAACTGCTGGAGTTGGACCTCTACGCGCTTTTGGGAGTGGTCGAGAAAGCGACGGATAAAGAGGTTAGGGAGGGAGGCCCGAGCTGGGGGAAGGGAAACCCCGTTTGATACACGTTGGAGGAGGCCCGAGTTTCGTTTTCCAAGCCATGCATAAAACCAGGCGCCTTACAGAGGTCCCGCCGCTGTCCGAGGCCTCCAGATGCGTTTGAGTCCAAGTCCCACCGTTCCCAGTTGTGACCGGGCGGGGGAAAATGGGGGTCGCGGCCCAATGCACGTGAAACGGCCTCGAGTAGGCTTTACTACAGGAGTAAACGGGGATGTTCTGCAAACTTGTTTAAAACGCCCTGGGACTCGTGTCCGCCTCAAGGCCTGTCCGTTGACCAGGATAGGGATTCTTCTTCGGTGGTTGTTAGCTTCGCCCTAGGCTGGTGGTTTCCCTGTCTCCGCTGAATGGAGATTCTCAGTCTGTCCAGGTCATGGTTGTGCCAAAGGTGCTTTCCGAAGAGGCAACTGGATTTTCTGGTTTTTATTTTTCTTTGAAGACGTTTTGCTTCTCATCCAAGAAGCTCTGACTGGATGGTGGGGAATATGAAACTTCCCATTCCCAACCATCCAGTCAGAGCTGAGGAAACTTCTTGGATGAGAAGCGAAATGCCTTACAAGAAAAAAAAAACACAAGAAAGTCCAGTTGCCTCTTGAAAAAGCACCTTTGGGTTTTCCTGTCTTCCTGTGCCAATGCTTGGTTGTGCCTTAGAAGAAGGCTTGAGGACCAAGACCCAGGACAAGCTTTGTGGAGAAGGTGTTAGCGGTTGGTGGGAGTGTGGGGACAGGGCTAAATCCAATATTTACTTTGTCAAAAACGCAGGATGATGGCCTCATGTTCCTATGATGCCCTGCATTTGACATTATGATGCCCTGCGCTTGAGATCAGTATTCCTGCGAAGCTATGATCCAAATTTCAGTGGAAAGCATTTATTTAGCAAATTTATATACCCCTCCCCATCTCATTGAACATGGCTCTGGGATGCATATAACCCTCACTGACAATTAGAACAATAGAACAGTGATTAAAACAAAACACATTTTTAAAAAAAAATTAAAACAAAGATAGTGGAATAATAACGATCACTAAACAAAGTACAAGCACCTCACAGGCTCCCCGTGGGATCCCCAAAGGTGTAGGAGAAAACTCCATTTTAAGAAGAGTTGTATGGGATCAGATCAAAAGTCTCTGTGTTCCAACATCCTGTTTCCACAATAACTGATGATGCCGGTAAAAAGACTGTAGGAATCATTCTTGGGTCCTCTAGAAATTGTGTCCTGCAGTATGTTTCTTGACATACTTATAAAACTGGCAAATTAATGTAAATTGGAATATATAGCAATCATTACCATTAGAAGTTGTACAGTGTTGATGGTTTCATGAAATGAAGTAGATCTGCAAAAATAAATATATGCTTGTTTGGGTTTAAATTTGCTTTAGGATGGGGAAATCAAGTTCCATTGAGTCATTATTCATTAGGAAAAGCTGCCTGTTTTTCTTATCTCCTTTTTCACTAACTATATTCCACGGATATATCATTAAAAATAAGCTTTACTGAGCTTTATTGAAATATTTAGGTTCAAGAATTATTTTACTAATTTATTTATTTATTTTATTTATTTAAAATTAAATTTATATACCGCCCCATTCCAAGGACTCGGGGCGGTTCACAACT
>JANHFL010001338.1:48417-62703 GCA_032468155.1 Oxyrhabdium leporinum
AAATCATATCTATTCTGGACCAGGATTGATGCATATTGGAATAAAATGTATACTGGTTTTTCCCTGGGTTCATTTCTTTCCACGTGCCTTGTATCGATAATTCTTCTATCATTTTAACAAAAGTTCTAGGTAAAGTCCTTGTTTTTTTATTTATTTTACTGCTTTTGTAATCAAGTTTTGTGTCCACTATTGCATTGAAGTCTCTTATGAGACGAATATTTTCATATTCTGTTTCAAGCATCTTCTTGTGGAGTTTTTAATAAAAAAATTCTTGTCCATTATTTGGTGCGTAGATAGCAACCAAGAGTATCTGTTTTTGATTCAAAATCACTTCCACCATCAAAATTATCCCTTCTTCATCTTTGAAGATTTGTTTGGCATTCATAATTTCTTTAACATATAGTACCACCCCTCTTTTTTTTGTGTTGTAATAGCGAGTAAAATAGTTTTCCCAATTTAGAATGTTCCAATAGCTTATAATGATGTTTTTTAATATGTACTTCTTGGAGGGATATTATGTCCAGTTTTAATTTTTGTAGTTTGGAAAATGTTTTTTTTTTCTTTTCATAGGGGAGTTCACTCCGTTTATATTGACTGATAACATCTTTATTGCTTCTTGCATTGTTTTACTTATATATAGGTCTTACACTCCTGGTTGCTCTTATTTCTCTGGGTTCTTTTGCTATTGCTCCTTCTCACTCTGCTCGTTCTTTTTTCTCCACTTCCATCTCATCTTGTTGTAGATCTTTTTCTTCCAACATTGGAGCTTTTTGGTCTTTATGCGCTATTTCTCCTCTCATTTCCTGCTCCTCTTCCATGGTAAAGTGGCAATCATAAAATTCCATTGCTTTATCTAATGTATCCAGTCTGTATCTTTTTTTCCTGCCAGGTAACTAATATTCCTTCAGATATCAGCCATCTGAAATTTATGTTGTATTTAATCAAGACTATAGTCAGAAACTGGTATTGTTTTAGAAGATCTCTTACTCTCCTGGGGATCTGCTTCAAGACTACCAATTGCTTCCCTTTGTATTACAATGGTTCATCTCTTGCCTTGTTGAGTATCTCATCTCTTATCGATTTTTTCACAAACCTTACATGCACTTCTCTTGGAAACTTATGTCTTCTTGCATAATTCGTGTGTATTCTGAAGGTTTCATCAATTTCTATTTCCATTTCCTGCTTATCTATTTCTTGCGCCTTTGCCAACAACTCTTATCTCAGGTAGGTCCTTCCCCTTCTTCTCTTTTAAGTTCTCAAGTAGTGGGCAGCTTTTTCTGTTTCCAACATTATCACCATATTTTCTAGCTCTTTATTTGCTTGTGTCAGCTTATAGTTTATATCATCCACTTTTTTTTCTACTTGTTCTGATTTTTCTTCCATTTTCTGAATTCTTTCCTCATTTTTTTGTTCTCATTTGCTGAAAATGCTCAAGTTTTCCATCTATATTTTGAATTTTTTCTTTCATCTCTGCCGTATCATTTTTCACTTCCCCTATGTCTTTCTTTATCTCACTGTGGCTTTTTGTCATAGACTCCTGTAGTGCTTGAAACATCACCAAAACCTTTTTTTGTGAAATATTTGATTTTTCTAACTGTAACATGCTCTCAATTGACCTCTGGTTAGATGAGTTTGAGGAAGCTGATGATGGTGTAGTGGATGCCTTCTTGCCTATTCTGGTTATATTTGAGGTTGACATCTCAATGTGCTAACAATGGGTATTTCCACCAATCTTGCTAACAACCAATAATAAACCAACCATAAATTAACCAACTGTAGTATCTTGACACCTTGATGCCCCACGTAACCAATAAAAATAGCCCACATATCAAAGAAAAGAAATCCTGTTACAACTTCAGCTCCCTCCAGTTCAAGTTCAGTCACTCTTCAATATATCAATATTTTTCAGTATCTCAATATTTCAGTATTTCAATACCCAGGTCAAAATCCATTAGGTTTGTAGTACCTAAGGCCCACTGTAACCCCAGTCTTGGCTTTTAATATTCTAGTAGTTTGTAAAATTAATCCACAATGAAAAAGAGAAGAGAAATGAAGAAGTAAAAAAATAAAAAAGTAAAAGAGTGAATCAGAGAGGGGTGATACTATCCAGTATCTTCAACATCTCAATGTTTCAGTATTTCAATACCAAAATCAAAATCAATTGAATTTGTAATCCATAAGGCCCGCTGTAACCCCAGTCTTAACTTTAACATTCCAGTAGTTTACAGAATCAATCCACAAAAAAGGAAACAGGAAAAAATCAGAAGGTAAAAAGAAAAAAAATATTTGTCCATAGGAGTATCCTTTAAAGAAGTTTAAAAAGCATAGTTCAATAAAGATATCTCTGTCAAATTTTGCTTGTTAAGGTAGTCAGTCCAGTCTTTCTCATCCAATTCAGAATAGTTATTTCATTGCTTCACTTTCATTTCCAGTGGGTGTGTAATCCGCTCAGAACTTTCACTCACCGCTTTCCAGAGGGGGAAAGGAGTAATAATTCCCTCCCTCCTTCTCTCTGGAGTCTCCCTTCTTCAAGAATATTTTGGTGGATTTAATTTAATTTAAGTCCTGGGTAGAAATTAGGTGTTCCTTACCCTGATCCGATACACTGTTTCCTTTCCGCTTTTCTTCGTGCTTGCTTGTTCCGGTTGTCAGAGCTCTGGTTCAGCCATTAATTAATGGCCATCTTCTCCTCCTGTCAAAAGGATTTTCCCGGATCTAGCAAAGTGGACCGCTGTGCACTTGCGATCAATGGGAGCCCTTCCTTTTCTGTCACCCCTATGAGGTGGTGTTTGGCTCCGAAGAACCTCCAAGCAGGCAGAAAACAGCTGGGCTTTGCGGAGCCCTGCTCACCACAGCTGTCCCGCTCCAATGTCAACTGGAAGCATTTCCGACAAGTGCTATCTATAAAATATTTTATAGAGATTTTCTTTATACGCTGTTGACATTGTAGGCTTGTAGTTTCTATTCCATAATTTCTGCCATTTGTCTAATTTGATTGTATATTCAAAATTCTTAGCCCAAATTATCAGTTTCTTTTACTTATTCGTCCTCCAATTTAAGGGTTACTAAATAATTATATATCCTCTTAATTAATTTTTCATCTGCTCCCATTAGCATCTGATCTAGCTCATTTGGTTCTTTATAAAACTCATACGCCTTCCTATCTTTTTCATATCTGGATTGTATCTGTAATTGTGGCCATCATGATAGGTCAATCCCTAATCTATTTAGTTCTTGTTTAGTTTTTAGTTTTCTCCTTTCATTTAGTATGTCCTGGTATCTTATGATTTTTTCCATATTTATGACATTTGGGTGTAACAACACCTCCATTGTAGATAACCAGACTGGTATTTTCAGATAATGTTGCTCTTTAATTTTGGTCCATACTAGCAGTAATGCCTTCATAATGTAGTGCCTCTGGAAATAGCTATGTATCTCACCCTTCTTGTACCATAAAAAGACATGCCATCCCAATTGCAAATCATGATCCTCCATTGTTAGTAATCTTGTGTTCCTCAAGTTAATCCACTCTTTCACCAACGTAAGTGCTGATGCTTGGTAGTGTAGCTCCCAATCCAGAAGACCAAAATCTCCTCTATTTTTAACATCTTGTAGCATTTTTAATTTTATTCTCGCTTTTTTACCTTGCCATACAAATTTTAATATCATCTTATTTAATTCTTCAAAATATTTCCCCCCCCAGCTTTATTGGGATTGTCTGAAAAAGATACAATAATCTCAGCAGGATATTCATCTTAATTGTAGCTATTCTACCTAGTAGGGACAATTGTAAGTTTTTCCAGTTTTCCAAGTCCGTTTTAATTTGTGCTTTCAGTTTATCATGGTTATCTTGAGAGGTAAACATCTTGCTGTTAACTGAACTCCTAAATATTTAACTTTCTTTACAATCTGCATGTTCATCATTCTTGTAAATTCTCTCTTCTGTTTATCTGTAAAGTTTTTAACCAATATTTTCGTTTTCTCTTTATTTTCAGTCCTGCAACTGCACCATATGGTAGAAGTAATGATACATTTTAAACGGACACTATTAACAGTAATATATGCACCAGATACCAAGCAAGAAGTTTTTTATGAACAATTACCTAAGAAAATTATAGAAACTGAGTACAATAACAGTTGTATTGTGGGAGACTTCAATGCAATTGTTGATGTAAAATTAGACTATAAAAGTAGCAAAACAAGCCAATAAGCTAGGAGAACCTTACAAAAGATCTTTTTTAAAATGACAGAGGAAATAGGAATTAAAGATGCTTGGAGAGAATTAAAATCAGAGGAAAAAAACAATACACTTTCTATTCAAATATGCATAAATCATGGTCAAGAATTGATATATGAATGTTATTGGAATGGCAAGAGAATATACAAGAAGCAGAAGTGGAGTCAAGTATTTGGGCAGACTATAATTCAATAAAAGCTAAGTGGAAAGGACAAATAAGAAAACCAAAGTAGATATTAAAGCAGTCAGCACTGAAAGATAGAGTTTATAC
The DNA here is from genome assembly GCA_032468155.1 of Oxyrhabdium leporinum. Lineage (NCBI taxonomy): Eukaryota > Metazoa > Chordata > Lepidosauria > Squamata > Cyclocoridae > Oxyrhabdium > Oxyrhabdium leporinum. The sequence goes on from JANHFL010001338.1 coordinate 52,926, forward strand.
AAAAAATGGAGAAGGAAATGGATTTTTTTAAACAAAAGAATAAAAATGGAGAAACGTCCCTGCAAAACATATGGGATACTGCCAAAGCATATTTTAGGGGATTAGTGAGCTCCTATATAGGAAGGAAAAATAAGGAGAAAAAGAAAAGACGAAAGGGATTAGAAGAATATAAAAGACTTGAATTGGAACTACAGAGAGACCCACAAAAACTAAATGGTAAAAAACAAATGGAATTAGTAAAAGATGAATTAAACATTTTAGAGAAAGAGGAATTGGCACAAAAAATCAAAGCAGCCAAACAGAACTTTTTCGAAAATGCAAACAAGCTGGGGAGATGGTTGGCATTCAGATTTAAAAAAGAGAAAGAAAATAAATTGATACAAAAGCTGTGAGACAAGACGGGTACAATTCGACACAAAAATGAAGACAAAAAAATAATAATAAAAGAATTTTATGAAAAATTATATAGCAAAGAAAACATACTAGAAGATAAAATTAAAAAAATATATGGAAGAAACCAACCTACCAAAAGTGTTGGAAGAAGTGAAGACAAGAATAACAATGATGGAATTAACAGAAGCAATTAAGAGGCAAAAAAATAACAAAACACTAGGACCAGATGGCTTACCGGCAGAATTTGATAAATACTTACAAGACACCTTATACTTGAAGTCTACAACAAAGCATTGTTTGAAGCAAAGATTCCTAAAACATGGACGGAGGCAATTATAACACTGATACCTAAAGAAGACTCTGATTTACTACAAATAAAAAACTATAGACCGATATCACTTTTAAATGTAGACTATAAAATTTATGCCTAAATAATTGCAGAAAAACTGAAAAGATTTTTGAATGACTTTATACAGGTAGATCAGAACGGATTTTTACCCAAGAGGCAAATTAAAAATAATATGCGGATGATTCTGAATACATTGGAATACTATGAGACACACTCTGGAAAGCAGATGGCATTGATTTTTCTTGATGCACAGAAAGCTTTTGACAATTTGAGTTGGCAGTTTATGTTCTTACCACTGGACTTTGGAGAGACATTTATTAGTATGATTAAGACACTGTACCATAAACAAAGAGCAAAGGTGATAAATGGTGATATGACTGAGCACTTTAATATAATAAAAGGTACAAGGCAAGGTTGTCATTTATCCCCATTGTTATTTATATTAACTTTAGAGGTGTTAGCTAGAAATGTGAGACAAGATACAGTGGTGGATTTCAAATAATTTCACCACCGATTCTCTGAAAATGTGAGTGCAATGCTTATGGCTTCTGCCAAGCGGAGAAGCTGAACCGAGGGGACTTTGGGGGCCTGCTCCCCTTCATCTCTGCTCTCCGGGGCAGCAGCTGCTTCTCTCTGCACTGCTGGGAGAGCGTCTTGTGCAATTTAGCAGCTGTGAGCTGCCGCTTTCCTCTAAGTCCCATCCAGAGAAGCAGCAGCTATGTTGAATGCTGTTTCTTTCAGCCACAGCGCTTTCTGGATGGGACTTAGAGGAAAGCGACAGCTCACAGCTGCTAAATTGCACAAGATGCTCTCCCAGCAAGAGCAGCAGCGGAGAGAAGCAGCTGCTGACCCAGACAGCAGATGGAGCGTCTCCGCAAGCGACCGAGGCTCGGCAAGGGACGGAAGAAACGCTGCAAGATCTCCGCTGCAGTGCTTTCTGGATGGGACTTTTTACAGGTAAAAAGAACTGTCCAGTCCATTCACAAACCGCTTCTGCCCTCCTGCGCCCACGCCTGCAGCCCTTCAGCCTGGCGCGGCAAGCTGCAGGCCAAATAAATTGCTTCGGTCCAGGGGGCTGTAGTTTGAGGACACAGGGGGGCGATGGCATGCGGGTGGAGGCCCGGGGCAAGGCCGGAGTGGGAGAATGGCGCGTTCCCCGACCCTGCCGAGGCAAACAGTGAGCGGGCAGAGGCTCCAGGGCAAGGCTGGAGCAGGGGAATGGCACTTACTCGGGCCCCAACCTAAGGCAAAGGGTGAGCAGGCAGCATGCTTACTTTTGGAGAGCAGAGTGGGCAAGGTGTGGAGGTGAGGCACAGAGATTAGCTGGGCTGCGTGGCGAAGGCAAGATACATAGGTCGGGGCGGGGTTGGCAGGGCCAGCTGGTGGTGCGATTTGCTGGTTCTCCGAACTGCGCAGAATCATTAATACCGGTTTGGTAGAACTGGTCCGAACCAGCTGAATACCAACTCTGAAAATAGTGAAATAAAAGGCATGAGAACAAAGGAGGAGTATATGTTACAGGCATTCACTGATGACTTGGTGTTCATTCTAGAAGATCCACAGGAAACAGGACCTAAATTAATTGCAAAGATACAAAACAAGATTTCTAATAGCACTAAATGGAATGCTCAGTCTTAAGCTGTGGCTTTTAGTAACCATTTTTAAAGCAACTATTATTTGGTAATGAGAAAATTTTTCAGAAATTAAAACATGTAGCACAAGTAGAAGAGTCAAAAAATCTTACCTCATGACATTTATTTGTCTCAGTCACATCTAAATCAGTGCTTCTCAAACCTGGATAAATTACCCAAAATAGAATAAAAGTGGGGGTTTTTTTGGGGGGGGGGCAGTGATGACACACTAAATCATTATCCAATTACAATGACTTAAAGTGTTTTACCTACATTGGGTAAAAGTGGTTTTGGGTAATGAAGAAAAAGGTTTGGAAAGCATTGTTAAATACTACATTGAACATTAAAAAGGAAACTTATTATTCATATATATTCAGGGGTGGGATTCAGCTGGTTCGGACGGTTCGGGTGAACCAGTAGCACCGATGATCAATCAGCTGGCCAGCTGGTATCTCCAACGATCAGCTGGGCTTGCTCGCCCGCCCCTGCGCTTTTCTCTCCTTTATCCTCTCAGATGATTTGCGTGGCAGAGCGGATTGCCGTGCCTCAGCTGTAGCTAATAGAAGGTAAGCTGATTGTTTTGAAGCTGAGCACGCGTGCGAAGCGCGATCACCGAACTGGCTGTGAAACCGGTTGAAAGCCACCACTGGATATATTACAATAAAAATGTAAGTACAGCTTTTGTTGGCTTTCACCAAATATTTGAACAAATATGCAGGTTGGTGTATGTATACCCAATCAGGATCTCTGAAACAATTACACTGCTTAACATAAACAATAAAATTGTACAGTGGTATCATGCACAACCTGCTTTACTATTCTATGGCCAAAAGAAAGATGGAAAAAATACCATTATTGCCTGTCTATAAAACACATATAAACATGTTATATGTTTGCCAATCAATATGTATCGGTGTGTGTGTGTGTGTGATAGGGTGTGATAGGGTTAGGGCTGGAAGGTAGAAAACACAAGTGGTAATAAATGTAGCAGTGCCAATTTGGTGTAGTGATTAAGGTGCTGGCCTAGAAAGCAGAAAACTGAGTTTTAATTCTGTCTTATGCATGAAAACTGGCTGGGTAACTTTGGCGCAGTCACACTCTCAGCTCAACCCACCTCACAGGGTTGTTGTAGGGAAAATAGGAGGAGGAAGGAGCATTATGTATGTTCACCGCCTTGAGTTACTTATAATGTAATAAATATGGGATAAAAATCTAATAATAAATAAACATCAGGAAGAAAAAAGTATGAGAAGCTGGAAAAGTACTGAAGTGGCCTGAAGGAGGAACTAGAAAGGATGTGGAAAATAAAGGTCAGTGGCAGCAGGAGCACTTGAGGCTATGACTCCTTAGATGGGAAAGTGGCTCCAACAGATGCCAGGAGTGCTAGAAACAGCCAAGATGCAGAATCCTCAAACTCCCAGGCCTGTGGTAGAAGACCCAAAGTTAAGGAAGATACATACAACCCATAAAGGGAAGAATATAACGAAACCATTGCCGTGAGGCAGATCACCTTGCATAAGTTAATATTATTTAAGGTTTCCCAATTTGGAGATACCATATTTAATTAAACTTGAAGTGGACATCTGTTGTGATAAAATGGTCTTATGTAAAAACTGTTCATCCTTCAAATCTGGTAGCACTTTTTCCGACTTAAATTTTATGAAAAGATCTATGCTTTCATAAGCCGCAGACCTGCTGTTCAAATTCAACATAGGCCTTCATAAACCTGAGGGTATTAAGTTAGCCCTAAATACCGGCACAGTAATGCAAAAGTGTAAGCTATAAAACCTACAAAGTGAACGCAGAGGCTCTGGGTTTAGATTTAGCATGTTCACTTCTCCCGCCCTTCCCACTTTCTCCTTTCTTCTTCATTGGCTCCTTAGACACGTGCTTTAAAACAAACGGATTTACGAAATAGAGGCGTGGCCTTGCGTCAATTCTCCGCGCCATTACTATTTTTTTTTTATTTTTAAACCCAGGCGAAAAAATTGGCTTGTCAAGAGCCGGGCAAAGTTGAAAGGCGAAGTCCAACAGCGGGGGCAGGGCAATGATATCATTGTAACGCGACTATGGGGAAGGGAGCGGTGCGGCTTCAGAGCAGAAAGGTGAAGGGGGAAAAAACGCGGTGGACGGTGGCCGCTTGAGAACCTACCACGCAGGAAGCGAAGCGGTGTTGGGAATACTTAAATTACGCGGTGAGAGTCGCGCATGTTTTGCTTGGTAGCTTCCCCTTGTTTGGTTTGACTGCCGGCTTTATTTCTCCACGAGGCCCTTTTTATGCGGCTCTGCCTTCCGACGTAAATCTCACTGAGGTTCATGGAGATTGCACTCCAATAACCCGTGTGTACGTTTGTTGGGCAGAAAGGCAGGCGTTCGGAGCGGGGAGTGGGCGAATAACGCGATCCGTCTCGAGGGCGACATGGGACACCTTGTCTCTGGAGACTCTCAGTCATCCCGGTCATGGTTGTCCCAAAAGTGCTTTTTTTTCAAGAGGCAACGTTCAAAGAAAAAGTCCAGTTGCCTCTTCAAAAAAGCACCTTTGGGATTAGCCACCTTGCTTTTCAGCGTGTGAACAGGCTGACACGGCTCCTCCCCCTGAAATGCAGGACCAAATGCTTTGGAGAGGCGCTGGGTGCCAGCGATTCCCCCCGACACGTGCGCTCCGCTTCGCTCGAAAGCGGGTGCCACACTGCGCTATTTCCCGCTGTCTCTTAAGTCCTCGCGCGGGTGCGGTGGGTGTTGGCAGGTTTCCTTTAAGTCTAAGAAGCTAAAGGTGATTCCGTGCTGCAGCGGCTACTCTGAGTTTCACTTTCTCCTAAGGCGCGTGGGCAAGATCTGAATTTCCATGTCAAAACATTCGGTGACTGGGCTGCTCACATTTTGTTCCCTGCCACTCCGGAAGCAAGGAATCCAATTGTTGAGGTTCGTTGTTTCATAGGATTGCATTATTGAGCATTAGTTGATTGATTGTGTGTCATCAAGTCGTTTTGGCGCCAAGTGACAACATAGATTGTACCGCTTGTTTCATTAAGAAAACTTGGCCTGCAAAGAAAAATATGGATGCTGTTTTTTAAAATGGTTGCAAACTCTGAAGATAGATCTGGCATCCTGTTTTGAAGTGGAAATATTAGAGTAGTTGCTCGGCTTGTCATTTCGTACTATAGGGAAGTACATAAAACCTTTTAACTGGTTGGTCCCATTCTTGTACAGAGGCTTCCAAGGTTGTATATGAGATCTGATCTACATAAATTGGGCTTCATGCAACTGTTTCTATAAGACATATAATTTTTCAGATGTGGAAAATAATTGTGTTTATGCATGGATCCAAAGCAATAAGGGATATAGATGAATATAGCATAGTTAACCTTAAGTTGGGCAGCAAAACCCACAAGAGCCTTTAAGGTGGAGGCTTTCATTTTTATCCATTTGTCAGCCATCCCTTGAGAAATGTGTAAGTTTGGTTTAGGGAGAAGATGCTTGGTCAGGTTCAAGTTTGCAAAAATCAGGTAATACAAAACTTTCCAGAAGTGGTACATGTTGGGGAGTGCCTAAAGTCACATTATTTTCAGTATCCAGGGTCTTTAAACTATCTCCTGTGTCTTCAAGCAATTATGCAAGTGAAGTCTACGTTTTAAAGAAATGTTCTGATACTTTCTTAGAAAAAAATCTAACTAGTGAAATTAAGCAAAGAATTGCTATTGAGTCTACAAAGCATTACTGTACTTATTATTGTACTTATATTTAAAGCAATATACTGTCAAGCATATATAGTTGAGACAATGACATGTATGTTGCCATGTGCTGTCCTTAAAAATATTTAAGAGTAATTTTAGCTTTACATAGTTTACTCTTAATATGATACAATTTAGATCTTTTTCCTGCATGGGCTAATTTCTTTCTATTTAATTTACTTCAGATGAATCATGTCCAAAGCAGGAGTAATTCGTGTAGGACTTGGTATAGTTCTTGGAGCAGCTGCAGGAATAGGTCTCATCTTTTATTTCTACAAACAGAAGAGGAAGAAGCCCAGTCACAAAAACGATTCAAGATATCCAGTTGTACATTGTCAGCAAAATGCTATACATGTTCATGAACAGGCAGAAACCCTTCAGCCTTATAATCAGGGTAAGTTGATGATTAATTTATCTTCCATTTTTAGTTATTCAAGATTGTACTTATGTAGAGTAATAAGATATATTTTTCTTCCTAGCATTTTTCCCACAAGTGCAGGGGCTTCTTCTTCTTTTTTTTAGGGATCAACTATGTGTTGATCCATTAATTGTGACAGGAATTCATGGCTGGCTTATCACCTGAGACTGATGTCTTTCATACCTAAGGCAGGACAGCCTAGGTCCCTTTCGAAGTTGAGAAAGAACTCACAATCTCCTGGTTTTTGCCCTAGTGCCTTAACCATGAGACCAAATTGGTAGGTAAGACATTATATTAGAATTAGATCATTATTCTTCATTGAATTTGAAATTCAGTGTCAGTGTTCCATATTACATTGCTTAATTCCAGCATAGATATGATTTGAGACCACAATCCCTTTGTTCTCCTAAATGAAATCATGAATTCTATTCTGATTATTTTAAAATAATTTCAACAGTGCAAACAGGTCTTTTTTATAGAATTGGAAATGTAACAAAGCATTTCTGTTCATGTCTAATGCATATTCTTCTTCCATGCCACTTACCAGAAAAATAAAGGCTGTTTTCTGAGATACAAACTTGTTGTGTTTCAGTATTATCAGAATTATTATGAGATACGTTCCAAAAGCTAGATTTGGGCTCTGATTTCTCAGTTCAAGCCCATTTCTCTGGGGCTCTGTGTGAGATGTCTGTATCTGTCTGAGAAATTGGTCCCTTTCTTGTTGCTTGAATGACTTTTGGTAATTAATATGCTTAAAAGAATAAAATTGTATAAATAAAACATAAAAATATTGTAAAAATAAGCAAAATAGATGAACTCGTTTTAGATAAAATAACGACTTTGATTGACTTCTGAAATAAAGCCAGTTGTTGCTAATCTGCTCTATGAAACAGTTTCTCCGGGCTCCTTAGCTCATATGAACAGCAACACACAACATTCCTTCTTGGACAAACATGTAGGACAGGTCAGGTCAATGGTGGTACCAGAACCTAGGAACCAAGCCATTTAGGAATGTATTAGCAATCAGTATGGTACTCACAATATCAGTGTGATTCAGTATTGACTCTCAATGGCCAACACAAGTCCTCCTAAATAAAGAGAAGATTCAATAGCTTTCAACTATGTGTGTGGCATCCAGGATTGCTTAGGATAGTCCATGGTCACTATGGAAAACCTGAGTTCCGCCAGATACCCTTCCTAAGGCATGAAAATTGAGGTCCCTCAGCACTAATATCCAGGGAAGCTCCTGTGCCAGCTCTTCAACAAGATCCATCAGCATGCCAAAAGATCCTCCTCAGAATACGGCAGTCAGTATATGAATAGGAACCCTATGTTGCCCCTATACTAATCTAACACAGAGGTATTCAGCCCCAGAAGTATGTCACACAAATTTAAATTGATATTTGTTTGCAGATTAAAAAAATAACGATATAAAATTAGGATTCAGGGCCAATCGATCAAATACATGTATGCAGCTCTGTGTTTTGTCTACATATTTTAAAAAAAATAAAAAGTAACTACTAGCCACAGTTTTGTGCAGTACAGATGAAGTAATTTTTTACTAATTATTTTTCTCATAGTAGTTCCACGGATGAGACCAGAACCAGTGGAGGGTGGTGATAGCATTCCATATACATCTCTTCTAACACATGAAGAGCAGACCGAAGTCTTAAACCGCCTTGATTTTGTGCTCAGAAGCCTTATAGAGTTGCGACACGAGGTGCAAGAATTACGAAACAGCCTGCAGAGTTTAGCTGGAGGAATTATTGGAGAAGTCAGGTGTGTATCTGTTTTTCCCAGATTCGGGGCTACAGAAGATTCCATGTAGTAGAATCCAGGTCAAGATTTGTGCGAGATCACTAGGATTACTCTTGCTGGTATCTGCAGAACAGCTGGTTTCTTAGTGTAACCTTACTAACACTCCCTTTCTATATAGCTTCATTTTTATTTTTTAGCAGAAGAAAGAACAACCTAAGAATTCTGAATGTTAGAACAACAGTTGTATCAATTACAATTATTGCTTTGTTTTGTAACAGTGTTTTTCTTTTAAAGCTGTGCATGCAATTTTAATCTGAAACAACAAGTTTCCAAATAATGTTGGGTTTAATAGCCTTTGCTGAATTCAGCTTTTTGTTCTTATCCTTTCTTTTATTTGGATGTCTGCCTGCTTCTTTGCTTCTTATGCTTCATTTAAATTTTTAGGGTCAAAACCATGAAGTAATGCTTCCCTTTGGGCTGTTGCAATTGTCCTGTCATTACTATGCCTTTGGGAAGTTATTGGAGAATGTTTATTCCCCTGAAGAAATTTGAAGAAGTTGTTCCCCTCAATTTTTTTCTGCTCAGAAAAGTGTAGAATTGCAAATGACTTACTTATATTTAAATTAACTAACTTCTGATGGCCAGCATATGAGGAGCATGTTTATAAAATGCAGAATATGATCTCCAGGGAGATCTCATGATACAAGTATAACATGTCACAGAGTCTGAGCAAAAGCTAGATTTTTACCTCATGTTTATCTAATGTTCAAGAGGCTCAGAGAACAGATGACATGCTTTTAATCCATAATCAGCATTTTTTGAGAGCAACTGTTTCCCTAGTATTATGAGAATACAGTCATGAAGGCAAATTGGTATTTAAAAAAATATTCTGAGAATATTTTCCTAGACTATTTGAAGGTTTTTCTCAGTGATAACCACCTGTCCCAGTAGGTTAGATCATGTTCCTATATTTGTTTTCTGCTTATTAAAGATTTTTCTTTTCATATAAGCATGTCCCCTTCCTGTTTAATTTTATTTGCTGACTATGGTATCTTAACTTTTATAAATGTGTTTTAATAATTTATATTTTTAAAGTTATATTCCAATTTTTGAAGGGTAAAAGCAGAGCATACATTTGTGTGTGTATGTATATGTATACACACACACACACATATACACCGTGTTTATTAGAAAATAAAACTGGGTCTTATTTTCTTTTGACCCCTGAAAAAATGGGTAGGTCTTTTTGTGAAGGGGTGTCCTAATTTTCCCCCACCCATGCCAAACCCTCACACCCACCCCAACCCCAGGGCAGCCACATCCCTTCACTACTCGCAAGATCTTTTTTTTTTCCATGAGAAGCTGGAAAGTCTGAACTACGGTGAATTTTTTTTACCGTAGTTCCACAGACTTCTTGCATGCGCAGTGGAGAATGGACCTGAAAAGCAGGTTAGTGAAGGGATGTCGCTGCCCTGGGGGTGGGGGGGGGGGGTCGTGG
>JANHFL010001338.1:62803-77429 GCA_032468155.1 Oxyrhabdium leporinum
GTCAGGATTTGTCACGGGTGGCCTGGTTGAAGGGTCTTTAGGTAAGCTGGGGTGGAGCGCATGGGGAAGCTCCGCACCCCCTACCTTGCTTCATCCTCCACCTTCCCACCGCCTCGCTCCGTTCTTCTTTGCAACATGCAGCCTCTCACAGTAACGAGAATTGCAGGCACAGTTGCTTCCCACAACCTTCAGAATTGCCTGCAATTCTTGTTACTGTGAGAGGCTGCAGGTTGCTTCTGGGCAGGGGAGGCTCGGTCCCCTTCCTCAGTTATCCTCAACTGTTTTTCTCTCTGTCTCTCCTGCACCACTGGTAACAATGGAAGGCAGAGGCATTGGGGTGGGGGGAGTCGATCCCGGCTGCTGGCTCATAGGAGGCTTGCTGGAAGCTTGCGCAGCAGCAACAGGCAGAGGCATGGGAGAGGCAGGTGATCCAGACGCCCTGTGCTAGGGTTTCTTTGACGCGGCCGCAGACAAGCCGAGAGACAATGGGACGGAATGGGCAGTGTGTTCGGATCGCCTCTGCCTCCCCCACGCCTCTGCTTCAGCGCAGAATGACTTTTGCTCGTCTCTTTCTGGATGCGGCATTTCTGCCTGTTGGGCCACTTCCCAAAGCTGGCAACTCCGCCAGCCTGCCGCTTTGCTTTTTCTCTCTTTTTCCTCACGGGAGGCTTGCATGGTGGCATCAGCAGCAGTGGGAGGCAGAGGCATGGTGGAGGCAGAGCGATCACAATGCACTGGCCCCTTTGTCCCAATGTCTCTTGGCTTGCCTGCGGCTGCACCGAACAAGCACCAGCACGGGGCATCTGGATTGCCTGCCTTCCCATGCCGGTGCTAGCGCCGGTGTGCAAGCCTCCCCAAAAGAGGGAAAAAGCAAAGCTCTGGCCGCGGAGCTGCCAGGTTCGTGCCCTCCCCCATGCCCGCGCCACCACTTGTACTGGCCATGCCCATCCCCCCGGCATATATGTTAGGGCTCATTCTGAATTGTATTAAACAGAACAAAAATTGTTTTAATAGGCAAAATGAAATGGACTGTTTATTATTATAAGGTTTCATTGTGTCATGCCAATCTCTAACTTTGCAGGTCTCATCTAGAAGAAAGCCAAAAGGTTATTCGGCGGAGGCGTTTTATATATCCCAGAGAAAGAAGCGATTCCACAGGATCCAGCTCAATATATTTCACAGCAAGTTCAGGAGCTGGCAACACAGACGATGGAGAAAGTGAGGGGGGGTAAGGAACATTTAGTTTAGAGCAAGGAATAGTTAAATGTAATTTGGCTGATCAAGAGATAAAGGCAGTAATAGACAATTTAATTTGCATTTGCTGTCAAAACATTAAGGGTAAGAATGAAAATGAGAATTATGAGAAGGGTTTTTTTCCCCATTGACTCAATGTAGACAATTTAAGCAGCAGTTGTGGAAGTGGTTTGCCCTTGCCTCCTTCCTAGGATTGAGAGAAAGTGATCAGTCAAAAGCTACCAGCTGGCTTTGCTGTTAAGGGAGGACTAGAACTCTTAGTTGCCCAGTTTCTATTTCACTGTCTCTAACCTACATCAAACTGTCTTTTGATTAATTAATGTTAATATAAACATGTTAATGTTAATATAAACATTAAGGAAGAAACCCTAATATTTTAGGTGTATTTTTCTGATACATCTTTGTCATATATTCAATGAGTATCAGAATGGTAGTCAGGTATGCATGTTGTGGCTCAGAAATATTAGTTCCCAGCCAGGTTTTGAGGCAATTAGCACTTAAAATCTTTAGGTTTACCTTTGACATACTGGTATTAGCTACATTTCCATACAGGATAAGCTATAAGTTTCCAGAAGACTTGATGACTGAATCAGTTGCATGTTTGTATATGTCACATATTTGTGCCCACTAGGTTCTTTCTGTTTGGTCCAACATCTGAAAATTAACTGGATTTTCAAACTGGGTTACTCACTTGCTCTTTAAGAACCAGGATTCATAAATCAGGAGTATGCCTTGGTTTTATACTTTATTTAAGAAATACAAAAAGCCAAGAACCAAAATTCAAATAATGTTTGCTTTCTTGTTAGTTTAATGGTATATTAAAGTGGTAGAAGCTAGTTAGAATGAATGGGACACACTGCTTTCTCACTGTGAATTCCCCAAGTTCTGGCTTATTGTTGAATATGAATTCAGACATTGGTTACTTGATTTTTAAATTCTGCAGGTGCTTGACACGGAAGTATAAATACTGTGTTTTCTTTAAAGCTATACTACGGCCAATGCAGAATCGGATTATGATAGGGAATCTGATAAAGAGAGTGATGAAGGAGAAGATGAAATCAGCTGTGAAACAGTTAGAACTGGAAGAAGAGATTCCTTGGACCTTGTCAATGAAGATGAAGCAGGGCTGAGTTTGGACACGGCTTCAGAAGAAGAACTTGCTCAGTTGCTGCACCAAGCCGATAGCTTACACAGAGGGACTGACCAGGAGAAGAGAGAGGGTTTCCAACTACTGCTTAACAATAAACTTGTGGTAACTCTTAATTGCTTTTTTTTGGGGGGGGGGTGTAGTGTGTGCAAATTAACATGCAGAGAAGAATACAAGAGTTGTGCAAAGTCCTACCTAAAGCATATCAATAATGAATCCAAGCAACTAAATGCAAACTAACCATTGCTCTTGTAAGCAATTAGAATCCTCAATGTGGCTGAAACTTGGCTTAATTTAAGAGCATTGTTTCTTGTATTTAAATAATTTAATACTAAATATTCTAAGATTGGTAAAAGTGAAATTTTAACATCTCTATGTTAATAGCAAAGCTGTCATCAGACTTTTTTCCCACTAAAGATTATTCTGCAAAGTTATATATCCAAGCTTCTTTTATATTTCCATAAAGGGTTTATCTTAGATTTTATAACATAAACAAGAAAAATAGTTAACTACTTAGGATAATAATCCCAAATTTGTTTGTAGAGAAGGAATCTCACCTTCAGTTTCTTTTCTTCCCCTGTGGAATTTCCTTAAGTACAATTACGGTACATTTGTATTATTCTTATCTTTTTGTTTTGTAAAATGCACAAATTATTTATTGTCCGCATCAGCATTCACACAAAGGGTCTTTTAGCCTAATCAGCATTCACACAAAGGTCTTTTAGCCTAATTAATTTTGCTATTTTTAAAGATACTTTCTCAGGAAAAAAAAAATTTATTCTTCTTTTTTTAATCAGATTTTTAAAATGTGTTTTTAAAGTTTTTTAAAAATTTTATCCTTTTAAAACTTACTTGGATCACAAACGTGTTAAGCTTTTTGTTTTTAAATCAAGAGCCACTAAATATTTTTCCCATTTGTAATTTCAAAAATAAGACACTCATTGAGAGTCTCATCTTCCATTTGCCTTTTGGAATCTTTCTCTTAGGTTGTAAAGTAATTAATTATTAAGATGTTTAAGAAAGCAGGGCTTCTGCTGGTCAAATATCTATTAAGGCTGCACAGGGCTTAAGGGTGCATTGTAGTTCCCTCATCTCTCAACCTGCTCAATTAGTGTTTGACCACAAGAAACTAAATTCCTGTGGTTGCCTCACAAGGAACAGTTCTTCCATAGCGCAAGTGGGTGATCCCCAGATCTCTCCTTCTCTTTGGAGAGATTTTCATCAGCTAGAATGTGGCTCCTGGTTGGCAGTTTCACCACAGTGCTATCCTTGCTGGCGGAGCTGCTCACAGGGAGTTTCAACTGCTATCATTCCTTATCCAGAAAGCCAGTCCTCACCCAACAACTGGAATAATTCTACTTTTCTCTTATATTTGATATAAAAGAGCCCAACATGTTTTTGTACTTCAAATGGAAGAGGGTTTTTTTTAAAGTATTGATTTTACAAAGTCTATCTTTTAATACAAATCTTCACAAGCATAATTTAGCCCTAAAACAATGTGCTCTGTGGTATATGTGCCATTTACCTTAATCTAGAATAAATGAAATGCAAACAAATAAACTGATATTCATTCTGTTTCTATAGTATGGTGACAAGCAGAATTTCCTTTGGCATCTGGCCAGAGCTTACAGTGATATGTATGAAATCACAGAAGACATAGAGGAGAAGAAATCATATGCATGTGATGGTAAGAAGAAACTTTAGTGGATTTTTTTTTACCAGTTAAATTCAATCAGACAGTTATTCTCCAAATCTGGAAAACATTTTCTGGAAATAACATTTTACTGAAATTTACATTAAAAACAGGTAGATTGAAATGAGTTCAGATTAACAGAAAACAATATTGCTTCACAATGTTGCAGTTTTCTTTACTCAAATATATTGTATATTTGTGCTAGCTTACACTTCTGATTCTTGGCCAATCTGTAGGCAGCTTTTCAGATTTCTGAACATACGATTATCTCATAGTCATCCATCTCCCTTTGCTTCTTATGCTGTCTCCTCCATTAATTGGCCAATTGTTTCTCATATTAGATGTATATATTTTGTACTTAAATCAAAATCCCAGCTCTTCTGCAGGCTGGATTTTGCCTACATTGAATATTTTCTCTTGATAGTTTTATACAAGTTAAAAGTGAAGTTTGAAACCAAAGAATTTGATTTCAATGGAAAGCAGCAGGATTTTTGTGGCTTTGACAGCTATAATGATAGTTAAATCCTTATACGGTAGATAGTATTTGCTAAAGTAGCACACTGCAAAACATACAGATTTTTAGGCATTGTATATGACTCACCAGCATTAGATAATAAATATGTAAGATTTCATGCAGTGTTAAATCTTCTTTTGACAAAAGTTTTTAAAATGGGTTATATTACAGGCAAAGAAGAGGCCGAAATGGCTCTGCAGTTAGGAAATCAAAATGCTGAGTGTCACCAATGGTATGTAATTATTTACTTTATGTAGATAAGGGAAGAGAAAAGCTATTTAGAAAAAAAAGCCCTTTAACAGGAATGTAGCCCAGATCAAGAGTGATTGTATTCTAAATGATGCAAGATGAAATTACCCTCCTCCAGTGAATATTTGTCCATTTGGAAGAAGAGTCTCTGAGTTCACTGATAGTTCTGATTATTATTACTGATAGTCCTCTACCTACAACCATTCAATCAGTGTACATTTGAAGTTACAATGGCATTGAATAAATGATGGTTACTCAGTCCCCATTTCTGGCCATCCCAGCATCCTCACAGTTATGTGATTGCGATCGGGGCACTTGGCAACCAATTGGAAGCCCCAGAATCGCATGATCTCCATTTGCAATTTTGGGCTGGGAACCACATATTACTTTAGTATTCCCCATTATGTGCCTGCTTACTCTGTTGTAATTCCTTCCTCTCCAATGAATGTAATATTACTACATTAATTCCCCTCTTACTGATTATCCCAGTATCTGAGTGAGCTTTCCAAAGGGCAGAGGAGTGGGTCAAAGGAAAGGTGAAGAAAAATTAAACCAGGTCATTTAGTGATTGAAATTGCTGGTCCCAATTGTCAATAAACAAGAACTACCTGTACCTGTATCAGATATTATTTCCAAAGGCAATGTTCCCTTGTGCTATGTAACACATGAGAAATGTGTCTTCAAACACATCTGGTAGCTGATTTGTATGCAAGACACTATATTAGTTGTAATATTTAATCATGTAGTTTAGAAAGAGAAACATGCAAAAGGGGTCAAAACTCTGGGACAACTCTGAAATACATAGCCTAATTTGTTGAATTGTCAATATGTAAATTCTCAAAGCTAGCAAGAGAAAAAAAATGAATTCCCTTTCTATTTTAGGATGTCTGTAGCCCTTGTATTCCTTAAAAACTTACTGTCTGATTTAAAAACCAAGATGGGAGACTGCATATTTGCTTTGGCTTCAGAAATTGATGTTTTAAGAAGAGCTGGAAGTTCAGCTAGAACCTTGTGGGATTTTAGTAATCTCTTGAGAGAAGAAGATGCAGATGTAACAATATCAGGTTATTCATGTTATTTTCAAAATATTTACTGAAAGCTTACAAAGCTGTCTGCAGTACAAAAAGACTGAAGACTGGCCTCCAGGCTAAATGGAGTTCTGTTATGGGGATATATTGCTTTAGAAGGATAGAGATGTTTATTTAAAAACACTGCAGCACTTTAAGCCTCCCAAGGCTGAATTGCTTCTAAATAATATCTTTATATTTGAATTAAAATATATTCATCTTTTTCTTAAATTTTTTAACGTGTAAACTTCTCAGAGTTGCTGGGAAAGGCAATTAAATGTGATGATGAAATGTGGGCGATGAAAAGTGTGAGATAAGAAAAGATAGAGCTTGCATCACAATGCATATTTCATGATTCTGATAAAACCTCCAGACTATAGGCATATATTTTGGTTCCTCCATAGGAAATGTCATACTCTCTCTCTATATCACATCACAAAGTAAATGGGCTGGAAACTTTTGTGATTTTTTTTTCCAGTGGCTTCTTGTATTCACTGTTTTATTTGTTTTATCTGTGCCATTTTTATAGTGGGTTGTTCTGCTGAGATTTTCAGACTTTGTGTCATTGTTGATCTTCAACTATCAAAAGCCTACTGTGATGTACTTACAAAGAATGTAAAAGAAATAATCCTTCTCTAACAGATGTTGCAGTTTCATAGGTTCAGCCATTCTGTGGTCTGCTTTGGGTGTAAAAGTTCCGATCTTCTGAAGCAAGTGATAAGCCATCCTGCTCCTCTATATTCCTCAGCACTGGCTTTCCTATGAAAATCCAGGCTTATTTAGCAATAGCAATAGCACTTAGACTTATATACTGCTTTATAGTGCTTTACAGCCCACTCGAAGCAGTTTTACAGAGTCAGCATATTGCCCCCAACAATCTGGGTCCTCATTTTACTGATCTCGGAAGGATGGAAGGCTGAGTCAACCTTGAGCCTGGTGGGAACTGCCAAATTGCAGGCAGCCAATAGTCAGCAGCAGTGGCCGGCAGTACAGCACTCTACCCACCGCGCCACCGAGGCTCTTATTTAAAACCAGTGTTCTCTTTATGTTCCAAACAAGAATCTCTTGCTGAAATCCAGTTTATAACTACCTTTCTAGCCGTGGGTTAGAAATTATTATTCTAACTCTGGAAAACTGGCTGAATCACAAATGGAAAAGTTAGCAGGGTGTATCTTCCACAGCTTTCAATTGTTGATTCTTCAAGCACTATATTTTCTGGGAAAAAATAAAAAATAGGATACTAAATATAGGAACAAAAAGGGAGGAGACCTCAAAATTGTATAAATTATGACTTATAGTCCAAAAGTGTCATAAAAGCCAATTTGGTTTCTCTGTGTACTGAGCCAGTTATTTCAGAGAATGATTTATAGTACTCAGCACACATTAGAAAAGTATTTTGTGCAGTTTGGAGAGCTGTTCAGATGGGTAATGAATAAAAATAGAGACTAAAAATGGGTCATTTAAATTTGGAATATCCTCAAGATGAATATATTTTTGACTAAGAACTAGCCAGATAAGATCAGCTATATTTGTTCATGGCTTTCTATGTTGCATTGTGTTGCTTTAACTGCCCAAAACTTGGTTTGGGGGTTGCTAATTCTACATTTGAATAATCTTGCTTTGTCTTATTTGAATAAGAACATGCATGTATATATATATATATGTGTATATATATTTGCAATTTAATATTTTGCTTTATTTTAAATACCTCTAGATGGTTAGCCAGTCACCTGTTGGCTAAAAGAATAGGATGTAAATATTCTGTTTTGTTAAAAAAAAAAAAGCAAGATATATAGTTCACCATGAGGTCTGATCTAGACAAGGCTGTGTATCTCCTTACAGTCCTAGGTGACTGATTCTGTTTTTTCAGCTGGCCAAAGTTCATGAGAATCTGTTCACTTTGGAGACACACGGCATTGCTCCAAGA
This sequence comes from Oxyrhabdium leporinum, assembly GCA_032468155.1. Lineage (NCBI taxonomy): Eukaryota > Metazoa > Chordata > Lepidosauria > Squamata > Cyclocoridae > Oxyrhabdium > Oxyrhabdium leporinum. The sequence continues at coordinate 70,655 of JANHFL010001338.1, forward strand.
TCTGAACCATCAGTCTTATGCTGTGGGATAGCAGCAGGGGAGGAAAGAAAGACAAGACTAATGAAACTTTAAATATCTTTCCAGTTTATTTCCCAAGAAGTGAAATTTTATCTGAACCAGTGGGAGAATGTGGGGTATTGACTTTGTTAGCCCATGAGGCCGATTCATTTTGTTGTCCCAGATATTCCTTGCTGTTGCTATGCAGCATATGGGTTTTACTTTTGTTTGGCACTCCCTAATTTCCTGGCTCGGCCTGGTATCTCAAGCAGGAATAGAAAAAGAAAGAAAAAGCGAGCTGCATCCTGATCCTATGCTTGAACCTGACTGAGTTTCACTGGGCTTACTCCTGCCTACATCTAAGATTGTAGCTTTGAGGTAGAAAATGTTTTACAAAGCTGCTGCTACTGAAGCACTGTTGACAGTCACACTAGGTAGATCAGAGCAGAATATGGCTCAATAGGAAACAGCTCCATAGGAGGACCAGAACTACACTTGGAGATTGGCTTTAGTTACAGACTCTTGCAAGTCTAATTGTGCATCATCTTCCTCTTTCTTATACTTTCTCCAAACTTTACTTTTTCCCCAGGATTTAAATAATGTTTCACACACATTCCTTTGTCCAGCTAACAATTCTTGTGTATTTTTGTCAATGTTACTTCCCTTACTCTTTATACTGTTCAATTCTTCTTGCTTATTTATTTAGTTATGTATTTATTAAAGCACCATATTCCAGAATGCTAAGACATGTATAGATAAGTTCATAAAGCACTATTGCTAATAATACAATAAAATAAACTACAAAGCAGTAAAATAACAATGCCATCACTGCCATAAAGTTTGTTTCAGTTGTTCATCTCCAGGGGTCTCTTGGAAATAGCCAGGATTCAATAATTCTCTGGAATGCGTGAGCTATTCTAGCATCTGATATAAGCTTTCCTAAATGAGGGAACCGTTGCAGTCTCCAAGAACATCTGCTTCTGTGCCTCAGTAGTACCTGCTAATAGGAGGAGATCTTTGGCAGGAGCTGTCTGATCATCCACACATCAGGTGGGCTGAATTTACTTGGGATGGGCAGTCTCTAAGATATCCAGCCCAAAAGCCATATGGATTTTTTAGGTGATGGCAGTGAGAAGACAAACTGGTAGCCAATGTAGCTTCAGTAGCCAGGTTGTTATGTTTCAGGCTCCCAAAAACAAGAAAGACACGCTGAATGATTTCAAAGCAGCTTCCCTTATTGTTCTTCACCTATAGACAGGAATCTTGCCAAACTAAAGCAAGCTATTATCCTTAAAGATATACCCTGACAATTTCTATGGAGGATTACCTTGGCTCTCTTCCTCCGAACCAAACTGTCTAAATGTCACTCTCTCTTGCTCCTCTGGAATGCAGCTCCTCCCTTTTGATAATGCAAACAATATTCTACAATATCATGTGACAATACTGTGTGTGCGATGAGTACCCTTGCAGCTATATTCTGCACCAGCTAAAGTTTTCAGGTGGTGTTCAAGGGCATCTCCATGTATTACAGTAAAGAGTGATTGTCTTGGCGTGTTGCTGTATAGTAAGATTTGTTAAGACTGTTACTACTGGAAATAGGCTTTTCCTTGTCTTGGGTTCTCAGCAAGTGTGACAGTAACGAACAATTGTTTTGTAGGTACTAAGTGTTCATTTAGGGTTTATCTGGCATTCTCTTTTCTAAACTATTTAGTAAAAAGCTTATTTTTAGTGGCCATATTAAATTTCAGTATTATCTTAACAATCTTTATTACATCAGCTTAGTAATATTTGAGTTCTTGCAAAAGAGCTAAAATCTAACATGATTTCTTGAACTTTCAGACCTTTTGTCTCAGTTTGGTTTTCAATATTTTTTAGTTGCTATAAGGGATTAGGGTTAGGTCAGTATTAAAAGGGAAGAATTTTTCTTCCAGCCCAACTACAAAAGGAATGATGGTTAATTGTGTCTGTTCTGGCACTGCCCCATTTAATTTTTATTTCCCATTGTAGACATTATTTTATTTAACAATAGGCAACTTGTCTTTGGCCAACCAGGAATAACACGTTGCATTTGTGAACTTCATGTTTAGGAGCCTTAAAGCTTTGAACTGAATGCTATTGACTTAGCTTGTTGAACCAATTGTCACTTTACCCTCAGGTATGGCACTTATTTATATTTCCTTCAGTCACATTGATCAAAAGTATTAGTGTTTGTAGAAGATCAGAGATTATTTTTTTACATATTAAAGAAATGATGACAAAAATCATACTGGAAGGGTATTAAAATGTGGCTTTGTCGGTCGGCCTGGGGCCCTGAGGGGGGCGCTCACCATTGGAGGTAGTTGACAGAATAAAAAAAATCTCATCCCCATCCAGTTTCTTAGTTCTGGTTTCAGTATAGTTTTTAAAATCATAATCTGTGTAGTTTTAATGTTTTAGTATTGCAATTATTTTTCTATTTGTTTTATAACGTGTCGGCTGCCCAGAGTCATCATACGAGGCAGATGGATGGCATAAAAATTTAATAAATGCATAAATAAATAAACAAACATTGAAGGTTGTGTGTAATATAACTACCTCTATCCATTTTCTGCTATATTCTTTTTACTAAATAAGGAAATTGTAGTAACCTTACGATTTAGTGGCTGGTGTCCATCCACCAAAATGATAGAATGTCTCTATTTCTGTAGCGAGGATATTAGGTTTAGATTAAGTACTTCACCTCTATACCAGAAAAATAAATACAAAACCATAACTGTACTAATGATGAAGTTTGTTGTAATTTCTAGGTATGCTATTCTGTGTGGTCAGTGTTCAGAACATGAAAGCATACAAAAGCGCATTCAAGCTGGCCATGCCTTTAAGGTAGGTAGGACTGCCTTTTTTTTTAATCCAAAGGGTTTTTTACTGCATAATTCAAGAAACTTTTTACTCTAGGGAAGAAAGCAAGGGTACATCTTGACCAAAGCTTGGGGGGCTTGTAGGAAAGACACCAATAGTGGAATTAGAATAAGTTGCCAATATTGCTGGTTGATTATAACCATGCTTTACTTGAAAAATTAATGTATGTGATGACTTTGATTTACAAGTTTAGTCAATATTTACACCAAAAAGCTCTGACATCCATTCCACCCTGTTCTTGCCCCAAGTCTGGAGAGAAATTATTGAAGAAAGAGCCAGTGTACTTGACAACTCTTCATTCTGCCACAGCCTTAAGCTCTACTATTTCCGGAGCCTTCTTCAGTTCAACATTTCTTCCCTGGCAGTCTGAAAATACCTTCCTTTCTCTAAGGGATTATAAAATACAATTTAAGGCAATTGAGAAAAATGTTTGTATTTCATCTTCAGTGTAGACTAGGGCATTAGCAAGTGCTATACTATATTTGCTAAAACAATTGCTTTAGTTTAGTAACTACTTCTGCATGAAATTCTTGAATGCTTGTACTGAATTTCAGCTTTTGAATGTTATTTCCTAATTTAATGCAAATGAAACAACTCTTTTGCCTGTGTGGTTTTGTTTTGCTTTTTGTTTAGAAACATATAGATGAAGCCATTGCTCTGAAACCAGATGATCCCATGTCTTATTATCTCCTAGGTCGGTGGTGTTACCAGGTAGATTATTTTCATCGCTGTGGGTTTTTTTGTTTTTTGTTTTTTGTTTAAATCTGGAGCCATCATACTAAATAATTTTGCCTGTGTGCAGAAAATAAAAGATTGAATGTCTTAGAAAAGTTTTGTATTTATGGTAAATGTCTGGAATTGGTCATCAGTTGTTAGCTACTGATAGAATTATCGCACAAATGCTTAGTTTCATTGATTGGTTCAATGATTTAAATTTGCCATGTTATAGATATAGGTAGATCTGCACTGATAGTGCGTCAGTGTCACAAACTATGCAACCTAGTTTTCGCATATAAAGGAAAAACCACCATGTAGTGTCTTTTTAAAAAATCTTTATCTTGTAATTGGCCATGTGATGCAGCACTGAAGTGATGCAACATAGCAAACAGTTTAAGAAAAATTAAATTGCAGCCTTTGCAATGTGCAGTATGAATCTTCAGTGCTTCATGATGATAAGACATTAACACACACTTGTCTCATAATTTGTCAATGTTCAGGGTTCCAAAAATGTCTAAGTCACTTAAAATTTTTTATAAAGTTTGCTGACTTAAACCAATTTAAGAGCCAAATGCATATTCTGGATTTTTTTGTATTGTGAGTGTGTATTGAAATTGATGTAGGCCATAAGCAGCCACTTCAGATAAACATTTTAGTAGTTCTTATTTGCAATGTTAAGAATTAAAAAAATGTTTGTGAAAATAGGGTGGGATTTTTTTTGCCACTGGGTGGTTTTGTGGTACTTTTTATTCCTATGTATTATTTGAATTAGCAATATTTCTGATAACTGATTACTATTTTCTCTTCTTTTTTTTTTGCTAATTAAATGCAAAAAAGAGTAAAACAATATTTGATGAACGCAAGTCTTTCAAGCAATGAGAAAGCAAAAATCCTAGATAGTTTCAAGCTTCAATGTTTTAATTGTTTAAATAGTTTTTAAAATACTCTTTACGGCTTTATACTTTTACTTTTCTCATGCTTTTGCTCCATAAAAACAGTCACCTCTTGAGAACATATGGATATGATTATGGATTTTACTGAGAACTCCAGGGCTTTTGCATACAGTGTATTTGTAAAATCCTTTACATGCATTTTTCTTCTGCCCTTTTATTGCAAATAAATATGGCATTTATTACATGAAAGCATATCATCCTCTTTATATTGTTCAATGAAATAAAAAATGAAAATCACTACTGTCATTTTCAGTTCTGGACATGTAAATAAAAAGCAAAATTTCAGTATGACTTTAACTTTGATTAAAAGGAGCATATATTCCCCACATATTTGCTACATAATATATTAGAGAAGGAAGGGTAGTCTTGATATTTAACGTCTTGAACAAAAGATTGTTAGCAGGATGAAGTAGTGGCCCCATCCATTCTTACACATGTGGCAGTTCTTGTCAAGTATTGAGACATAGGTATCTACTTCTGTGCATTTAAAGAAATACTGATATATGGCTTGAAGAAATACTTTGAACACTTTGCTAAATGTGCTTGCATACTTCCAAACAAAATTGCCATCACTTTTAAAAAATTTTGAGGATAAAAAAATATGCAAATCATGTTCCTTGATTTCATGAGGAACCCTCTGCTAAATAAAAGTGAACCAGGTTGCTTGCCAAGTTTTTTTGAAATTTACTTGTATTTCTGTAGGTTGCTCATTTGGGATGGCTGGAAAGGAAAACTGCTTCTGCTTTATATGAAGAACCTCCCTTAGCCACTGTCCAAGATGCACTGCAAAACTTCTTAAAGGTATTTAGACTGAACAAAACTCAAACTGATTAGTTATAATAGTCTTGCAGAACCTTAAGTAAAAGGTACCATACTAAAGTTGGACATTGTCATTATATGCCAGTCACGATCATTGGCTTATTATACATGAGTGCCAGCATATATGAACAAAGGTAAGATAAGGTATGACACTATGCTCTTTGTGTAAATAACTTGATTGTGCATAACTTTAACCTCAGGTATTTCACATTATGACATATTGACCAGTTGAAATATTTTGTTCTAGTTCTCAGTAAGGCCTAATGAAAGGCTTAAAAAAGCCAACTCTTGTAATATTTGTTCTATCCCTTATTTTTTATTTTCAAGATACTCACGCTAATTCAGTCAAAGCTCTTAAATTGTAGGTGTTGTAAATGTAGATGATATTGTAAATTAGTTAATCTGTGGATTGAGTGCATTCATTTTTATATTTTATGAGTGGATGAATGGATTCATGTTTATATTTTATGTAGATTTTCATTCTTTTTTAATGACATTGCCAAAAATTTAGCTGACTATAATTTGCTACATTGGTTGCTGTATCACTCCTTATTTACTTTCAAACATCTCTGGAGTATATTTTTTCTGTGTAGATTACAAGGGCCTCTGTTATGGTTATTGCTCTTCTTATCTGAGTTTCTTTTTCTTTTCTGTTGTCTATTGCTTTAAATGTTTTTTCTGGCTGATCTTTTTGCATTCCTCTGCTTTACTAGGCTCATTTCTTAAAGCCCATTATTTATCCCAGGTCTCGTTTCATGTTTTCTTTTCTTTTCTGTAATATGTTTTGTTTGATTATTGAAGTTATTGAAGGGGACTTTAAATTTGTAGGGTTTGGCATTGCTATTTGTACACATTTAAATTAATGTACCATGCAAGTAATACATAGCAAAAATATGCAAGCAATATGTAGTATATTTCTTTTATTTATTGATTACAAAGTAAAACAAACATACAAAACAAATTGGAAAAAAGCAAGTTTCTGACTAAATTCAGAAAAAAAAGAAAGAATAACTTATGCAAGGAAAGAAAAGGGAGAAAGTGAGAAAAATAAATATTTTAAAAAAGAAGTATAATCAAATAACACTTCAGCCCCTGAAAGGTTGCGAACAAATATTTCTTCTTCCCATAACCTATTCCTTATTCATATGCAAATCCATAAATCATCACCTTTTCAGTCCTGGTGTCAGCAAAATATCTGTAGTGGGTAACTAGAGATTTATAGAAATGTCTTATTTTAGCCTTGGTCAAACAAACCAAATCCTGGAGTATTTCAAATGTCATAATGTTTTGTGGTTTTTTAAAAATTCTAGTACTAAAACCAAAAATAAGCAGCACGCTTGTTGGGGGGGGGGGGGGGGGGGGGGGGGGGGGGGGGGGGGGGGGGGGGGGGG
>JANHFL010001338.1:77859-103201 GCA_032468155.1 Oxyrhabdium leporinum
TTTTCTGCTTGGAATTTTTAAGTCCCCTCTAGGGAGCAATTTCTGAGATGATTTAGAATAGACGAAACAATTTAGTTCACATGAAAAGCTATTTATTTATATAATTATTTTAAAAATCTTGTAGTGAAAATCCAAATAGTCCATATTTGTCTAGCCTCTATTTTGTTTATAACTTTATTAAATCAAAATCTTATTTTTTTTGCCATTTATTTCCAAGTCTTTAAAGTATTAAGCTTATGGTTATTTTTTCTTTTATACAAAAATGAAGGGAAATTCACCAGGTAGTTTTTCAAACTCATTTTAAAGATCCTTATTAGCCTTAAGATAACAAAATCAGTAATTTCCAAAAGCATTTAGAAACAGAGATTAGCAAATCTGGGGCCCACTTTAAAAGGCTCTGCTATAGTTGTGAGCATGATGGCTAACCTCGTCATCTCTCAGCACTCAAACTCCTGCTGTCTCCTCATGAGGAGCAGCCATCTGGTGCATATGTGGGTAATCTCCCATCCTTCTCTTATCTGGAGAGGTTCCATAGGACTGTCTACTTCCCATTTTTTTGGTCTTTACCGTGGTGGTTTTCTCCACTCACTTGCAAATCAGTAATTCTACATTCTTCCTCTGGAAGTCCATAGCAAATAATGTATTTCTGTGCACATCAGCTGGTATGTTGCTCATTTGTGTCTCTATAATGATACGGTTTTGCTAGATAGAGTTTGATGGCACTTCAAAATTGGTATGACACACATGAAAGTTTACAAGATCTTTCTTCTCTACTACTACAGGCCTACATGATTTCCACTCCTGCAATTGGTACTATACTACTCAGACTTTGCATTTTATATATAGGGAAAGGGAATTAAATAATAAGAGTTGTATATCGAAAGTCTAATATATTTTAGTGATGATTTTGACTCTCATTTTGCCTGTCTTATAGGCTGATGATTTTCTTTTTGCTTGTCTTATAGGCTGAAGACCTAACTTCTGGTTTTTCAAAAGTGGGAAGAATATATATTGCCAAGGTAGGTGATGTGTGTGTCTAATGATGTGTTGATGTGCATCCACTTTAAATGCATCAAACAACCTTATACTCAACAAACTTACTTCACTAGGGTTATCACCAAGCCATTGGTTCATTATTCACATTATTTCTGACTGTGTAATAGTATCAGGTATTTTTAAATCATACTATTGAATATCTGTTTAAACTAACCTATTTCATGCAAGCTTTGTCCCAATGGTGTACAGCTGTTATTTCTATGGCATGGAAAATTACTATCAAATGCAAATTGCTTAAATATAGGTAATCCTCACTTACTGACTGCTCTGTTTAGCAATTATTCAGAGTTACGACTGGGCACTGAAAAAATATCTTTATGACTGGTCCTCGGATTTACAACCGTTGCAGCATCCCTGCGGTTACATGATCAAGATCTGGGCATTTTGCGACTGGTGGGCTTTTATGACTGTTGGCAGCATCCCAGAGTCACATGATCATCATTTGTGTTCTTTACAATTGGCTTCTGACTAGCAGAGTCAATGGAGAAGCTGGCAATAAGATTGCAAGTCACGATTCTGCTTGTCTTGCTTAACAGTCACAGGTAATTTGCTTAATGACTATAGCAGAAGTGAAGACATGAATCTGTCAGAGGCACATGATGTCTCACTTAATAATTGTGTTACTTAATGATGGAATTGTCAGTCCCAGTTGTTAAGTGAGGACCACCTCTACAAGTAGCTAAATACTCAGGGAACTAACCCCTAAAGTATCCAAAAGGAAAAGATGACTATGATCGGTATATGGAAGATTAATGTAAAATTTGAGGTGATCTTGGTGTTGAGACATGTTAAAATGAATGCAGTAGCAATAGATAAACATATTTCTTAAACTTTCATATTTGTTGAAATTCATTGAATTAAATGTATTTGAGAAGGTGCTTGTTTTTTTGTCATAAATTACTGATGTGCACAGAGGATTTGAGAAATATTCTTGGTTGCACAAATGGAACCATTATTTTTCAAGTGTTAAAATTTGAAGTGTTAAAATTTAAAATCAGTTTGAGTTTACACAAATGAAAGCCAAATAACATGCTAAACCAAGTAGAGAATAATCCAGGAGAATATGAGAAAATATCTTCCATCCTATGGTAATAACAGCTTCTTGTAAAATCATTCTGCCCTCAAATCCTAATAAGTACAAATTTCAATATTTTCTGCAATAATTATTTTATAATAAAAATTGACTAAAATATGGTATATATTTTTAATTTTAAGTATTGAAAAGTATTCACTATTGAAAAGAAATCAACATATAAAAACCCTTTGTACTTCAAGTCTTTGTGGTGTCATATTTTGAGTGGCTTATGTTCCAAGCTCTACTTAGCATCATCTTTAATTTGAATCAGGAAGATTACAACAATTTCTGTTTGTTACAACACTTTATTTTTTCAAAAGCTACAGTTTGTGTACATCGCAGTTATCATGACTGTGTGTTTCAGTCAAAGGAGTAAATCGGCTTTTAATTGACTTCAGTAAATGGGGACAACTTACTGCATGTTTCATCCAGTTAGCAGGAGTGTTACACCTGATATTTAAAGTGGGATTTAATTAACACTGTTGTTATGTGCAATTAATTGGGGATAAGGGCCCATTGAGCACAATGGAGCTGTTGCTGTTGTTATATCTTGCCTTTATTTGACACAATTCAAGGCAGCATGCTTAATGTTCCCGCCTCCTGTTTTTCCCACAATAATAAATCTGAGGTGTGTTGGGCTGAGGCTGGGAATGTATGAGAACAGTGCCTCCTGATGGGAGATCAGCACTCTTAGGCTGCCTGAAATGGGCCTGCAGACTAAACCTAGCCTGATGCCTCCCAGAGGAACAAGCCAAGGAAGAGGTGTCCTTAAAAGAAGGGAAAGTTCAGACTAGGCTAAAGTGCCTCAGTCCCATATGGCCCATATGGCCTTGGGTAGCATGCAGGTGGAACTAAGGGCTGCTGCAGGAGCTGTTGCTGCAAATGCCATCAAAGGGAGCTTTGGTGTTATCTGTGCCATTGCAGTGCAATCAACACAGCAAACATGGCCAGTCATCCTGACCCCGCCATCCCAGTTTCTATGCATCTTCCCAGAGGTCGTGATAGATTATTTGAGAATCTCTGCAATAAACTACATGGATAAAGAAGTGACATGTTTCATAAAGAAAAGCTGGCCCCAAAAAGGATTAAAAATTAAACTTCTTTGTGACAAACTTGGGCTCGTTGTAAAAGTCAGTACACTACCCTGTGCATGCTTTATTTCAGGGGTATCTAACTTGCTGGGGAATTCTGGGAGTTGAAGTCCACAAATTTTAAAGTTGCCAAGGTTGAGCAAACTTGCTTTATTTTATTCAGTGGTCTGTATCTGGGGTTAACGTACATTAGATAAAGGTGTTGCCTAACTGCTCTGTACTGCAGTGATCAGAAAAGGCTACAATTCTCCCATTTGCACAATGTTAATGTTTAAACAAGTAAACATGTTTCTATTAGTTGCAGAAAAGGAAAATATTCTGTAGTTTTGATTTTCTCTTTTCCTCTTTTTACAGTGCTACAAGGAACTGGGGGATAATTCTAAAGCTGCTCATTGGTTGACTCTGGCTTCAGAGTTGCCAGTTATCACAAAAGAGGTAGTGGTTTTTATCTGTTTTTGAAAACAGTTAAGAGTTTACAAAGCAATCTACTGGGATGTGAGGTTGTGAGGAAAAGAAAAGAAAGGAAACAGTAGGAAAAGTGCTATGCCCTTTGGTCTGATTACTTCATGTCAGAGGAGGCCCCTTCCCATATTCGCCACTTGGCTGAATGTTTTCTTTTTAATTGTAGTTTTCTCTTCCTATTGCTCCCTCTGGGAGAAAAACAAAACCTTCCAGGTCTAAGAAAGTTTTTCTTCTGGAAAAAGGGCAAATGGGATGCTGTAACTGAAACATTTCTCAGGAAAATATTTATTATTTTTCCTGAATATCTGCAGTGGGCTTTTTCACTTCCACCTTAAAAGCACTGTCAGCAAAATTGATTTGCTTGTAGACAGTCTTTCTTCATAGGTGGGGAGAGAGGGAGCTCTACAAAATCTTACCGTTCCTGAGATGGTCTTCCATGAATTATAAATTTCCTTTTTCAGTTCTAGTCTGTCCCCTACTCCCTGCTTTACTTGGGACAGCTTGTGACATTTTAGTCTTTTTCTCTTATAACAAGCCTGTCATTTCTGCAGTATTTCCAAAATCTGGCTCTTCTCTTCTTGTCTTTCCCATCTAGATCAGCTTTCACTGAAGTGTCTGGGTAACGCTTGAGGTCCTTCTCTCTCTGCATCTGTGGAAAGCTCTGTAGAGGCAGGGAGAGAAAGATTTTAAGCTCCGTGCCTGTTTGTATTTCTGCTGAGGATCAGCAGGAAGCTCTTTCAGCCAGCCCCCTGAAACCAGAGGGAGTCCTCTTGGCAGGTGGCAGCAGCTTACAACTTTCCCTGCGGGGTTCCCCATTGACTTTCTGAGGAAGCTGACAGAGAAGATTGCAAATGGCAATTGGAGGGAATATGGCAACAGTGTGAACAAGCTGCCAAGCACCCAGTTCGCTATCACTGTGGATGTGCTAATGACTGTGGATGTGCTAGTGTAAGATTTTGCGACTGTCAGAAGTGTTTTACAAGCTATGAAGCAGCCTTTCTGAGGCTGTTGTAATTTTGAATGGTTGTTAAACAACCGATCATTAAGCAAGGACTATCTATACATATGTATTTTTTAAAAAAGTTAAGGGACTGAACATCTAATAAGAAAGCTGCTGTGCATTTCGGAAATAATTATGAAAACAAAATCTGAATTTGGTAGGTACCAAATAACATTTGTTATTGGGATTAGTATTTCCTCGTATCTGCTGTGATACATTTTTGAAGATTTGTTAAATTAATCAATTTGCAAGATCTAAAGTTTAGATGAGATAAGTCAATGGCAGAAAGGCTTTTCCTCTCCTGCATTACGTAAAAGATTAAGAAAAAAATAGAATTAAGCTATCCAGGATTTTTCTACATCAGAAGTTTTTAAACCATCTGCCATCACACCTCCCTTTAATGTAATTTTGATGTGCACACCTTCTCTAAAACTCCAAACATGAACATAAATGAACAATGGAACATTGTTCATCAGCAACAAACAATCAAAAGTTCTTCACCCCATCTCTGAACTCTGTCTGCACCATCTCGAGGGAGATACAGTTCATGGATTGGGAAACCCTGTTCTACCTGGTATGTAACTAGGAAGCTGGAGAAAAAAGTCTAATTCTCAGGTCCGTATGGCTCATAAAATTAATCATAAATTACTACCCAGCATTGATTCATAAATGTTTCTCTCCCATTCTTCAGGATGCAGAAGGCAGCAGAGAAATGGAAGAGATGCAAGCAATTTCTGCTGACTAAGGAATCTTAAATACTCTGTCCTACAATGAGCAGTGAAGAAAATTCTAGAATAAAAAAAAAATCACTATGGCTCTCACTAGTCTTCAGAACAAACCACGCAGTGAAAAAAGAGGAAACTACTATTTCACCACTTTTTTCTCAAAGATTGTAGCCGGCAATACCAAATAATTAAAGAAATGTAATTCAGCTCTCTCCTTTATCACAACATAGGATGATCCTAATTAATGCCTGTGTTTACCTGTTTTCAGAATAGATGCTGGCAAATCCACTAGTATTTTTTCCATGCTGCCTTTGGAGTAATACCCATCAAGAAATCTCCAGTACTTACAGTTTTTCAACAATTTCTAGGAAAATTGAGATAGCATCATAAAACATTATTTATAGCAATGTAGCATCCCTATCACTTGTTTTTATTTTTGATCAAATTATAGGGGCTCCTAAGTTCATGTCACTTGAAACATCTGGGTGATTATACTATATTTTGCTCTTAGAGAGCAAAGAGTAGTTTGGAATGCCACTGACTTAAGAAAAAAATAGTGAGGAAATTCTTTGATTTTCCCCTTCTCCTAGTATCATAGTTCTTCAGTGATTGTTTCAACCTAAAGAAATATGAAAGATTGTTAATATATTGCCTGAGTTGTATCTAATGTGGGATGAACCAATAGTTCATGGCCTTTTGGGAAAATTGATTATCTTTGCTGAATAATATATTAATTCCTATGTTTGCTATTTATTTAAGATTGTTGGTTTTATGTATAAGAATATATGTGGCATATGACACAAATATTTGAAAAGTTGGGGGAGTGACATGGTGCTGTTCCATGTGACTTATAAAATGCAAATTTAGGTGTGGTTTAATAATATAAAAGTAAGAATGCAAACTAAATTAAGTTACTATTCAGGAAATTAGAGCTATTATCCATCATAACAAATAATGAAAAATATTCAGTTAAAGTGCAAACTTATTAATTTTTTTATATTCAAATACTTTATTAATGTTTGTTTTCTAGTTGGCAGGTTAAAGGATGGGGCCTGGTGTACTGTCCTTTCTTGGAATAGCACAGAGCACCCATCTGCAGCATGTCCAGAGACTGAGAGATCCTCCTTTTAGTTCTTAAATATTTTTTGAAAGAAATAACATTACTGCCAGAAAGAACAATTAAACATTGTTAAGCACAATACAAAAAAGAATTTGCTTTAATTGCAGGGCTTAAAAAATACATACCAATACATTCCTCCCCCCCGCCCCGCGGGATTGCAAAGAAAGTACATTCATGTTTACTCCAGTGTACAACATGGAAAGAAAATTATATTGGGAAAAAAATTAAAAAGAGTGGGATCACATATATATGAAGAGATTCTATAGGCTAATAAGCTGAATTGTGGCAAAGACATATATAACATAGGTAACATAAGTGAATATGAGATGGAATTATGTAACCAGTGTGTTTCCACTTGTTGTAAACCAAACAATTTTCCAGAATGCAATATAACTCTTCTGTGTGTACTTTGATTTTTGGCAGATATTTTTGAAACCATCATTTCATGATAACGATAGCTATATTATTACAGTGAGGTTTAATACACTCTGCCATGTTGGACATTTCTGTACAATGAGATCAGAAACAACTTGCAAGAATTTGATCCCTTCTCATAAAGATGGATATTCCATTACTCTTATATTGCTTTTTTTTTAATTTTACAAAATAATGTGGAACAAAAAGCAATATTTCAATCCAAAATAATGGGTTTTCCCTGTTTCTTCAGTTTGTAACCAAAAACATCTAGAACCTATCTTATAAGTACTGTATACTTCCAAACCAACAATGTAAAGCCCAAGTTCCATTTAGATTACAAAGTATGTTTATATGACCAGGTGCTGAAAATATGCTGCTAGCTTCTTAGTGAGTGGACTTCCTTACATATCTTCAATAATAACCTATACATTGTTTAGTGGAGCTGAAGAAGTATAATATATAAATATTTTTATAAAACATATGAATCCCTAATGTAATAATTCATATTTTAAAAATACATATTTACTGGCACTGTTAATATTTTACTCTGGTAATGTGAGACCAAACTCCCCCAGCTTCATTTCCCATGCAGGCTTCTACATAGCAAGCTATTGTTGATTTCCTCATTTTGTTGGGTGGAGGAGAAATTCCTTGTGGAACATATCATGTTATTGTACCTTGGTTTGTTTTATATTATAACGAGGTGTAGAGTATATTCAATTTGAAGTCTTATAAAATTAAATGAGTGGCATATTCTAAGGGCAAAGAAACTTGCCCTTGCCAAGGAAAAAGAAAAATTCCTATACTTTATTGCTTTTTCATGCAAATCATTTCAGTATTCGGTTCAAAATGTGCAGAAGCAAGTTTGATGCAGAAATTTTATTCTGATTGAAGCACTCAACTGTTCATCTAAAGCAATGTTTCTCCACCTAGGAAGTTTTAAGAGGTATTTCCAGAATTTCCCAGCCAACATGGTGGCTGGGGAATTCTGGGAGTTGAAGTCTAGTTGAAGTCTACACCTCTTAAAGTCACCGAGGTTAAGAAACACCAATCTGAAGAAGCTCTTGTGAAATATGTGGCCTTGTTTGCAGAGAAGCAGCAGCCCATGCCAACGTCAATTAGCTTTGTTAATATTTGCTTTCAGAGCTCTGCATTTATTTAGCATTTTTAATTCTATGTTAGAATTGAGTTTTGAGATGTAACTTTGTCACTTCCATAATTTCCAAAGCATCTTTTTCTGTTTTGACTTAGGAGAACTTATATCTCATTGTGTACCTTGATGTTTTATATCATTTTATATAACTGACTAGTTTGTGATTGCAGTTAATTAACTGTTCCTTTCTCTGCTCTAAAGATTGTAGCCAAAGTGAACATGCAGATACCTGGCATTTGACTTTCGTAAGAAGGTGACCAGTCTACTGGTACATGTTTGTGCACTGAAAATTACTGGACTGACAAGTTGTGTAAATGTTTTATGTCAACTAATCAAAGCATCAGCTGCCTATTTTAATACCATTTTAGAACCAGGCTCATTATCAAAATTAATATGACATTGTCTCAAGTCATGATTTGAGACAAAACGCCTGTGAAAACCTCATGTAGCAGGCAAACATTTAGAGAAAACTAATGGTGTATTGGTCAGAGACTTACAACCTGGTTTGATAAGCAGACTCCATCCTCAATCCTCAGAAACCATTCTTGGTTATCTTTGCCTTTAAGCCAAAAGACTCCAGGACTAGCTGCAGGCTACAACTAAAGAATTCCTGATTTCACCTTAAAAATTTTCATACAGATTTTCTTTGTTCTGCAATCTCTGAGGTACATTTTGTCTTTATTAAGGCAGTCAAACATTCCCAGGTTAGTTCTTCGGGAATCATGACAATGGATGAACTGTGGCTGCTTTTCTAATTCATGGAAATGCAGTTTACATTTTAAGTATAAAAATTTGAGAATTTAGCTAGTGACCAAAAGTGTTGCCTTTGAGTACTTTTTAGAAAAGACTAAAAAGCATTTATAAAAAATGGAAAAAAACCTATATTAGATAGCTGCAGTGCTATATCCTACTATCCATGTGTAGACTCATTCAGACATCCCACTGAGTTAATATGTATGGGTTTGCACTGCACTGAAGTATACTTTGCTGGTTTTGCCACATTTTCACATTCCATATGAATTCTTCTGAATTAGAACCTTGAATGATTCCATATTTGTTGACATTATTAATTTACAAATGTGTGAAAGCATTTGTGTTATACTCTTGGACTGCCTTACAAATATTTTAACATTGCATACAACCAAACTAATATAGGATGGGTTCTAAAGTAACTGTCACAACAATAAAGGCAATGAGATTAAGAAATTAAAAATATAAATCCTTGATGCTGGATTAGCAAACTCTTTTTTATAAGTGTCAACTTCTAGATCTAGTCAACAATGAATGGATGATGTTTTTGATTTAAAGAGAACATTTTGTATATTGGTGACTAAATTCAACAGTAGTTGTAGGCTGGGGTGTCAAACTTGCGGCCCGCGGGCCAGATGCATCATACACTGGCTATCCCCCCCCCCCCGGGTTTAGCGAAGGGGGAAAAGTGGTGATACATCACGTGACGTGATGCCGCGAGTTTAACACCCTTGTTGTAGGCAGAATATTACCCACTGATTGCTTTCTGTGCATAGTAGTCAGGTGGAATTAGTTTCAAGTTTTGAAGGCTGTAAGAAAAGGCTTGATGTGTTCTTCAGGCTACGGTGTCTACATAATTTGCATTAATGCAAGGAAAACTTTTTCTTACAATTCTCTCCACTCCTTTGCTTTGAGAATAATGTTTTAGTTAGTGTTCCAAATCTCAAAGGACGCCTGTGTAATTAAGTATTTTGAATGAGATCCAATTAGAGAGAAGAGTAACCTTTATTCAAAGGTGCTTGGAAAAGCTTTGGTTCTTTTTCTTTAGAAGGTGTATTTTGAGCAGCCTTATGTCAGGAAAAAAAACATGGATGTGTGATTTATTTTGCTGATTAACTGTGAAATTAAGGGCGGGAATATTTTACAAATGCACTGCCTCCCCACTGCAGGCACTGAAAAATTAAGCTGAAAATGGTAATAGAAAAGGACATGTTGAATAACTGACATTGAGATATTTACTTTGAGTCTCTTTAAAGGCAGTCTCCATAAAAATTTCCTGATTGTACTTTTGTGCTTTAAAAAAAGATAATACATGAATTGACTGTAAAGTAATTTAAATTTCAACTTTGAAATTTAAATTTAAATTTATTTGAAATAAAAGTAAAAACACTAAAAGTATGTGCATTGTTTATTCTACATGCAATTGTAGCTTGGATCCTAAGATCCAATGCATGCGGTTCTACTCACAGGACATTTGCATTGGAAGAAGAAAGTTATTACTTTCATTGATTTTCCTTTGGAAAATCTTAAAAAAACCTCTTTTGAACAACACAAGTAACTTGATTAACATATATAAACAACCAATGTGATTTCAAAACTATTCTCATTATTTATATCCATGACTGACAACACTGATGTATGCAGTATGGCTGTATCAAAGATACAGAAGGTCTACTGTAGCCCCTCCATTTGTCTTGATCCTGGTATATGGAAATGTGAGATAAATTCTACTTCATACACTTGGTGACATTTGCCTTTCTAATGCTGCTACATATCTATCCAACCATGAAGCTCTTCGATCCAATCACAATTGGATGGACAACATAAAAATCTATAAATAAACTTTAGTTATTAAAATTATACACCACAGCTTATTATTCTTGGCTTCCTCATGACTCACAACAGTTATGCAACGTAATATTAAGCAGTCAAAGTTAAAAGTTAAATTGCAATTAAAATCATGTAATGCAACCCTGATGGTATCACAATACACCCAAACTTGTAGAATAATTTGGTTTTAACTAGCTTCCAAAAGGCTGTTATCAGTGGAGCCAAGCCATTGTTGTTCCAAAAACAACAAACCAATTCTGGGCTTTGGCCCTGTTCCAAGGAAGGTGGGCCAGTTCCTGAATGGGAGATAGATGCTCCTCAGGTTGTTTAGGAAATGGCATCAGGTGAAAAACATTGAATTCAGGATAACAGACTAGCAAGATGAACGTGGAGATCGGCATATCCTGCTGCCTTAAAATCTCCCTTTTTCTCCATAACAGAACACTAACCCAACTTGATTACAGTCAGAACTGTGCACTCTATAGAAACATGGCACAGTGATACTTCTAGAGAGTTTCAGAATAATGGACTACTTTATGGCGAGCTGAGTAATATTGCAGATGAATCATTATAAATATTACACTACCCAAGGAAATACTATAGACCATAAACTACTCAGTTGTTGATTATACCAAACGTTTTCCTTATAATTCAAGATACAAAAATGTAAAGATATTTTTGGAAGTTTACAATATACTATAATAACTTAATTTTTAAAACTAAGATTTCATTGTAAATCATGGTGGTTTTTTTATCTTAGAAATACAGCTTGAGCTAATGAACCAGTCATGAGATCGACATTGTTTCTATTCTAGTCACTTGTTTTTCTCACCAACTTCCAATTTCATTTGGGTAGTAGTATATCTAATAAACGAGCATTTTAAAAATTCCACCTGAGCTTGACCTCCCAAGCCAATAACACTTTTCTTTCCATGGACTAGAGGTGCATTTTTTCAAGAGCCTTTTGGAGCACAGGCTTTTTAAGAGATCCTAATGTATAATTTCTACCTGATTACTGAATTTTTATTTCTTTATTATCTCTGTGTTGGATAATGTAAGGTTGTGCTTTTGCGAAAATGAGCACTGCTTTATTTCTCATAACAGAATATGCATTTTATAAGCTAAATTCCCATTTAGAATTTGTACACTGATAACAAGAATCCAGTTATAAACGTTTCAATAGTTGTCAAGTTTGTTTTCTGGAACTTGGTGCTAAAAAATTCCTTTCTTCAGCTTTTATTCTTGCTTTGAAACCTCAGAGGTTTTTTTGTTGTTCAGAAATGAAGTATTCAGGCAAAAGCAGTCCCTTTCCTCCACTCTCCCACTCAGCCACTCTGGCAGGCATATGTGTTGATAAAGTTGTGATGATTTCAGCATTTGCCTGTATACATTAATTGCAGGGTCATTTTGCATCAAAGTGTTTTAACCATTTCCCTGAACATAGTCTGCTGAAGATCAATTTTTACAAAATATGTGAAAGATCCGTGTGAAGAAAAAGGGAAGAGTAAAATATTGTTCAGGAAAGAAATTCCAATCCTACTTTAGTATTTTTGAAGGATGTGCTTATTTAGACACTTGCTAACTAATCTGTCTCTGATATTCTATCTGAAGTAAAGATTATTCCTTTTAAAAGAAATGTAATTTCATTTTATAATCATTGGCTGCCAGACTTTATCATATTATGATTTGCAGACCAAAAATGCCTCTGACATGTTAGATTCAAATTCCTAAGTTCTCCACTGTGAAAAGGACACAGATGTTTTCTCCAGTGGTAGCTCCAGAGAGTTGACTCAAGACACATCGTCATTGAAGAGAAGCACCCCTAGGAAGCATCAAGGTCCTGAAAAAAAAGACATTGGCAGGCAGGTTCCAGAGTTAGGCAGATCCAATTTCTCAGAGGATTGTTATTGGACTGGCTCCAAAGAACAACAGAATCCTGTGGTTTTCTGCTAGCGTGTTCAAGTCATTGCAACATCTACACCATGTTACTCCCACCAGTAATCTCTGAATAATGATAAAACTGGAATGGTAAAACAACGTTAGTGAAGTTAGATTTGTTAAGTTTTTTATTGACATCTATTACTGGAAGGAAAGGATACAATTTTATCTGGTATTATTTCTATTACAATTTTATACTAACCGTAATTCCTTATTGTAAGCTGCCTTAGTAAGGCTTCTTCTAAAACTGAAAGGGGAGGGATTAATATGATATTTGTGTTTGGACTCTAAATAAAATTCGTACATTGGTAATTTACAAATTGCACATTTCTGAATAAGTTTCACTTGAAGCATTAGGACTTGTTCCAGAATCTAGGTAATTCCTCTAACAGACAAAAGCTTTAAAGTTTACTTCACTTATATATGAATATATGTAAGAAAGAGAGCAGTAAAGAGAAAGCAGTAAAAAGTTTTAGTGGGTTGTGTAGATTTAAACTTGGAACATCCACAATGTTGAATTAGTACTGTTTGCATCACGCAGGCAAGCACAGCAGGTATAAATATTTGTGTGTGCATGTGCATTTTAGTTTTCAGGCTAGAACAGTTCTCCAACAGTTCTCCAAGTCCCAGTAAGACAGATAATAAATAACGGTCTAACTACTCTAAAATAATTCCTAACTCATTTGCATCTCAACTTTGTAACTGAGTTTGCTCATGATATAACATGGTTTAACCATAGTTTGAATAAACCATGATCTGCTGGTTCTCACAGCATGCTAAACTGAAATAAAACAAACCAATGTGTGATGTACGATATATGAATTAGGGCAAGATCTTGGATATATTCTACCCATAGTCTTTTTCCCAGTCTGTATAGCAATAGCAATAGCAATAGCACGTAGACTTATATACTGCTTCAAAGTGCTTTAGAGCCCTCTCTAAGCGGTTTTACAGAGTCAGCATATTGCCCCCAACAATCTGGGTCCTCATTTTACCAAACTCGGAAGGATGGAAGGCTGAGTCAACCTTGAGCCGGTGAGACCAATAATATACATCCTCGACTTATGACCACAACTGAACCCAAATTTCTATTATTAAGCAAGACATTTAAGTGAGTCTTTCCCCATTTTACATCCTTTCTTGCTGCAGTTGTTAAGTGAATCACTGTAGTTGCTAAGTTTGTAGAGAAACTGAAAAAGGAGAGGTTTAACCTGGAAATAAGGAGAAATTTTCTGATGGTGAGAACAATCAACCAGTGGAACAGCTTGCCTTTGTTGTGGGAGCTTCATCACTTGAGATTTTCAAGAAGAGATTGGACTGCCATTTGTCGGAAATGGTGTAGGGTTTCCTGCTTGGGTGGGGGGCTGGACTAGATGACCTACAAGGTCCCTTCCAACTGTCTTAATTTGTTAATCTGCTTTTAACCCAACCATTATTTCCATCTGGGTCCCCCATTGATTTTGCTTGTCAGAAAGGTCACAAAGGGTGATCACATGACCCCAGGACGCTGCAACCATTGTAAATATATGCTAGTTGCCAAGTGTCCAAATTCTAATCATGTAACCATGGTGATGCTGCAATCGTCATAAGTATGAAAAACGTTTTTTTTCAGTGCTGTAAGTTTGAATGGTCACTGCAAGAATGGTTGTAAGTCAAGGACTACCTGTAAACATTTGTGAAAAGGGAAAAAAACTTTATTCAGGGGCATTTTTAAATGTTACTTTGTACTCAAGTTTAAAAGCTGTTGTACAAAACTGTTAAATGTGGCTACCAAATAAGATGTACATATAGTCCTCAATTTACAACCACAATTCAGCCCAAAATTTATGTTGCTGAGAAATTTGTTAAGTGAGTTTTGTCCTATTTTATGACTTTTTTGCCACATTTGTTAAGTGAAATCACTGAAGTTGTTAAATTAGTAACATGGTTGTTAAGTGAATCTGGTTTTCCCGCTGATTTCGCTTGTTAGAAGGTCGGAAAGGTGATCATGTGACTCCGGGAGACTGCAATTGTCACAAATGTGAGTCAATTGTCTGGCATCCGAATGTAAATCATGTGACCATGGGGATGCTGCAATAGTCCTAAGTGTGAGAACCAGTCATAAGTCACTTTTTTCAGTGCTGTTGTAACTTTGAACGGTCACTAAGCAAACGATTGTAAGTTGAGGGCTACCTGAAGTCTACTCACACTTCAACCAATGAATCTGTAGGAACATCCATCCACTATAGAATTAAATTCTAATGTCAGATTCTCTTCCTTTTTTCAAAGGATAAGTTATTTATCTAAATTTATTTGTTGCCCAACTCCAATAGACCCAATTAATAAATATTCTTTCTTCAATCCCTGCACTCACTTGCAGAAGGCGAAAAGTGAATTAAATTGCTTCTCTTCCTACTGTGTAAAATGAACAATCATTTAAGCATAGGTCTTTCTACACATGATTTTTTTTTTCAAAACAGGAAGACATGGCTGGATTGTATGCAAGAAAACACTGTATTATGTGTGATATTTTGAGCAGGAAAAGGAATGCATACAATTAATTTGATATCTTATTCTCTATCCAAGTTTATAGAGTAGAAGGGATAAAGAAGAATAAAAAGTAATTGTCTACATTGCTATTTATTTGTAAATCAAATTTGAAGCCTTCCCACAGCTCATAGTGACTCCAGGTCATGCACAAGCTAGAAACAACACCACTATATACACAAACGGTAGTAATTGAGAGATTAATAAACCAATCCATTAATAAAGTTTCCATGGGAGATTATCTGCAAGGGGGGAAAAACAAATTTTCAAAGACAGAAGACATCCAGGCAGGGACAATCAGATTACACTATTAACAATGGAACTTGGAGCATGTCCATTCTAACTGGATGGGCTGAAATGATGGAATTGTTTAATTGTTTATTATTTTGGCTTAAGTACCACCCAACTCTAATCAATCCTGGGCATAAAACTAGTACAGCGGATAAAAACATAGCATAGGATTATTAAATTATAAAAATCCAGACAGTCTCTACCTAATGCTGATCTGACATCTTAAAATTGTCCTTTGATTCCTTCTCTCTGCTTATTTTAATTCTTTATTATGCATAGTATCTTATTTTTTCAGCATGAGAAACATGTAGGGAATAGAAAGAACAAAAAACATTTAGATGTCATGAGAATATTTCCATATTGAGGTATAATAGGTTGGATGCCTAGTATCAAATCAAAGTTTGCTAATTTTATTAACCATCTGGCAATACTGGGATGCAGTCAAGATGCAAGCCATTAATAGATAACAGGTCTCTTACTCTGAAAAAAGTTAGAGCACTCTGCAGAGATGCTGGTGATTTCTTCAGGTGGCGGCTGCTGTTTTTCTTCTTCACCATCATAAATTAAAACTGCTCCAGATCAAACAATTATTCACCAGGAAGGCATAAGGATGTACAAAAAGTGACAAGAACTTTTTCTAGGTAAAGTGTGTGCCCTGGCTATAAAGAAATACAGATTCAAAGGGGGAAAGGTGATTCCAAATAGATGGGGGAAAGGAGGTAGCACCTGTGAACACATTATTAAACCTGTTTTTTCCGCCCCCTATTTAGACGTGAGCCCAAGAACAACACAACTTCAAGAAGTTATAAACTGAACTATAACTGGATCACTACACAATCGTATGTACAAATATATGGAGCGCTCCCTGCCCATGTATATTACTAAGTGTGTTTATTGTCACTGTGGTCAACCGCACATTCCTTTTATGTTACTTCCTCCATAAGTGCTTCCCATTAAAGTAGTTAATCACAATATGCAACAACCCTTCTCCCTCTCAACACTAGACTCCTAAGTGACAACTAACTTGACAGAATTGAAATGGTGGTGGTGGTGGTGGGGAAGCACCAGGGCATTTTTCTCCATTTCACACAGCTGCTGAGAGTAATGTTCTTAAAACAGGCATGTTCTTAAAACAGGACAAGACTGCCCAACCAAAATACTTGAAACCAAAATACCAGATACATCACTCTGATGGAGATGCAGAACACATACATGTTAGCAACTGAGGATCTTAGTTGAGCCTAAGGCGGTTGCAGTTGAGCACAGCAAGAAGGCATCAGATCGAGAAGGCTTTTTTAGGATAGAGAGAAGGGGACACCAATTCAACTGCTTTGACCACTTTCAGATTTAATTGGGGGGGGGGACGACGAGCCCAGTTGAAATTTCCTTTGACAGACGACTTCCTATGTCTGAGTTCCCGCTGCTGGCAAAGGCACAGAAATAAGTAAAGACGCTGATTTCAGAAACGTAAGTCGAGGAAAGGCAACCGTTCGCCCGCTTCTCCCAGAGTTAAAGAAGCTTCTGCAAGGCAGTCGCGGCTGTCGCTAAGAAGGGCGGGAGATGTCGGCGTTCCTCCGGCTCTTGTCCTCCTCGGCCGGGGAAGGGCTTCGTCTGGTCACCGACAAAGTGTAGGGCAGGGGCCTGAGAACCAGCCCGTGCTCGCAGTCCGCCCTTATCTCTTCGGCTGGGTTGGCCGTCAGCTCGCACTGGTGCAAAAGGATGGCGGTGAAGAGGAAGAGCTGCAGCTTGGCGAGCTGATCCCCGATGCAGCGCCTTTTGCCCATCGAGAAGATCAGGACACGGCAAGCGAGGTCCCGGTCGAGAGTCTCCTGCTGGACGTCCAAGAACCGGGTCGGGTCAAAAATGTGCGGATCTTTCCAGCGGACCCGATCGTGGTTGACAGACCATTGGTTGACGAAGATCACGGTACCCTCGGGGATGTGAAAGCCGTCCAGGCACACGTCGGCGGTAGTGGCGTGCGGGATGGTGACGGGAACGAAACTGCTGTAGCGCAGCGTCTCGTAGAGGAAGGCTTCCAGGCGAGGCAGGGAGGCGCGATCGTCAGCCGTCGGAAGCCGCTGGCGACCCACCACGCGGTCCAGGTCCGCCTGCAACTGCTCCCGCAGCTGCGGGTGTTTCAGAAGCAGCAGCAGCAGCCAAGCTAGACCAGCCGACATGGTGTCCTGACCGGCGCCGAAGAGATCGGTCAGCGTGCTCTCCACGTAGTCCCCGAGGGGTCCTTCTTTCCCCCCGGGGCCGTGCTCCATGCGGCCCAGGATGGCATCGCTAATGTGACGGGGAGGGGAGCCGGGCTGGAAAGTCAACCGATGCTGCGCCACCTTGGCGCTCACGAACTCCAGCATCTCCAGGTTGATAGCCTGGAAGTCGCGGAAGACGCTGCGCACCGGGTTGGGGAAGGACAGCAGCCAGGGCAGCACGTCCACCAAGCTGCCCGCCGCCACCGTCTGTCCGAAGCGGTCGTTCCTGCCCAGCAATGCGCGGAACTCGCCGTCGGCGTGGCTGTAGCGCTGGCCGAAGCAAAGGGCGCACATCACGTTGGCGTTGGCCACGGCCAGCAGCGGCAGCGGGTTGACGTAAAGGCCGCCCTCGCTCAGCTTCACCAGCCCGTCGATGAGCTCCTGCGCCTCGGCCGTCACGTGCTGCTCCAAGAATCGCTTGTTGGGCGCGTTGGCCGTCGAGAAAGCGCGCAGCGTGGCCTGCGCCACCCTCCGCTGGGCTTTCCAGCGCTCCGTGTAGCACCCGAAAGCCACGCTCTTCCCGCCGGAGACCATCCGGAAGGAGGGAAAATCGGGTCTGCCCGCGAAGGGCCCGCCTTGCTGCACCAGCGCCTGCCGGATGGTCGCCTCGCCGTTGAGCACCACGATGGAACGCAAGCCCAGGCGGAGCTGGAAGACGTCGCCGTAGCGCTCGGCCAGCTCGCAAAAGGTGAGGTGAGGCAGGCGACCCAGCTGCAGGGCGTTGCCGACCAGCGGCCATCCGACGGGGCCGGGAAGACGCTTGCCCGGAGCCGCGGAGCGCTTGCGCGCCCAGAAGTACAGCAGGAGGGCGCAAGAAAGCAGCAACGCCGGCTGCATGGCGCTCTGGAAGAATGCTGCGAGCTCCCCGCCCCGTCTGTCCTCGCTTTGCACCATCGTTATGGCCCTTTCGGTTTCTAAGGGGGAGAGGAACGGTCGGCTCCCGCCTTTCCTTCTCTGCGCCCGAGGTGCCTGTGGGGGAAGCAGCGACTCTCAGCCCGAGGGCGCGGGCCCTCCTTTTGAGCCCCCACCCCCGCTTTTGCTCTAACGGGGTTGGTCCGTCGCGATTTTATAAGCCGTCTAAGGGGGGGGTGCCTGTCTCCTTCTCCTCCTCCTCCCGCTCCTCTCCCCCCTTTGTGATGGTCCCAGAGTCCCCTGTGCGCAGCCATGCCCTGCTTCCCTTCCAGAGAGAATAGCAAGAGCAGGCCGAACCAGCACCTTAGGAATGTGTGCAGCTTTCCAAAGCCTGCTTCCTGCCAGACAGGCCTCATCCCCGCAGCCTTTGGCTGCCTTGGAAGGCTGCTGCTTTCGTGACTGGAGGGAAAGAGAGAACAATGACCAAAACAAGCAAAGGAAGAAGAGGGCTTGAAGCTTGGCCTGTAGGCCAAGAGTCATTGCTTTGCTGCTGAGATTCCTATAGTTCTTTTGACAGGCAGCTTCATTTTTCCATGTGATCATCTTTTGTGACCCAAACAAGCAAAATCAAGGGGGAAGTCAGATTTACTTAACACCACATAACTAACTTAACAATTGCAGCGATTCACTTAGCAATTGTGGCAAGAATGGTCACAAAATGGGGCAAAACTCAATTAACAAATGTCTCACTTAGCAACAGAAAGTTTGGTCTCATTGTGGTCATAAGTCTATACTAATGAGATGGGTAAGTGGAGGTAGATATTCTCTTTTTTTCTTCTCAGTGGTGTTTACACTGAGTACAGCGTCCTCTATTTTTTTCAGATCAACCAATCCGTTAGTTGTGACAAGACATGCAACTTTGATTGCAACATTGACTGATTGGCTAGTTGCCAGAGTCTGAAGTTGTGGGTTGAGGGAGCGTGTCTGGCCCAAAGTCACTCTTCCAGCTTTCATGACTAAGGTTGGATTAGAACTCATAGTCTCCTGGTTTCTAGCCTATGCCTTAATCACTGCACCAAACTAGATATTTAAGAGCCCATTTCCCTATAATTCAAATTGTAAGTGTCTTGGTATCCCCATCAGTCTTCCCCAACCTGTGCTGTAATTCCCATAATTCCTACGAAAATAGTTGCAAAGAAGCAGGTTGGGGAAGTTGTCCAAGCATCTTGTTTTCCCTAAAATGTCCTGAGGGTTTTCTTCCAAATGATTAGAGAGGAATGATACTATACTGTCTGTAAATAAATGAATTAATTACATATGACATCGAAACATCTTTTCAAAAAGGAACCGAGGGGACATTTTTAAATACCAAAGTGTAACAACGTTTTGCCCTCTGCCATCTATTATTTTTATGTCTACAATACCCGCCAAATTTTCAAATAAAAAAAGTTAGAAGGTAAGAGCATCTTCTGAGTTGCTCTCAAATTTTTCACTGAAGTGAAGATGCATGAGATGTAAATTTGAGTAAAAAAAACAACCCTTGGTCTGTGTTAAGACATTCGGCTAGAAATCTCCTGAGTTATGGTCCTGCCTTAGGCATGACGTCAGCTGGGAGATTTTGTGCCAGTCACTCTCATCTTTAGGAAGTCAGCAGTGGTAAACTACTTTTGAAAATACTGTGAAGAAAACTGCGGAGATTTGCCCAAACCATTGCCAGAAGTCAGTAGTGACTCAAAGGCATCAATAAATAAATGAATAAATAAAGGCATGAGTCAGCAAAGGAATTGTTGGAGGTCAAGCAGCATACAAGTATAATATAAATAAATAAAGCAAGCCTTTACAGGTCAGGTGGAAGATAGATGCTGTCACTCTATACAGTGCAGAATTGACAACAAAATTTTCTGCAAATCCTTGCGATTACTGTTACTGTCTAAAATGGGGTGATACAGTTTAATATTTTACAGCTTCAGATATTTTCCCATCATTTCCTTCTCTTAACCTTCCTCACAAAGAAAGAAATAATATTATTTGATAATACCCTGCCAGATTTATAACTTGTTGATCACAGCTGTCTTGCCAAGTGGAGTCGATTGCTCAAGTGTTTGATAGGCTTGTTTTTGGCAGAGTAATTACAGACAAGAAGTGTTTTGCTTAGATTTCTGAGAATTCAGTGGGGTGGGTTTTTTTTTGCTTTTAAGCAAGATTTAGAGCTAAAACAAAAGTATGATTCATATCATACTATTTGCTTGATATTTTTTTTAAAAAGGGAGACTATGTTTTATTACCAGATGTGTGAAAAAAATACATGAGCGTGACAATTGCTGTTCCCTTTGCCATTTTGCCCTTTTATTATTTCAAGCCACTGCTAATCATTTGACTTCTTTCTATAAGCCTCTAGGATTTCATGGGCATCAGTAGATTGCAAACTTAGAGGCTGCTTTTGGAGGCTGTTGGAATAAAACGGTAAACACGATTACAGGTCGTCCTCGTTTAACAACCACAAATGAAACCAACAACTCAGCCATTAAACAATAGCATCATTAAGTAAAACTGTAACTATGCTTATGATCTTCAGCTTTGCTTTACTTTACAGACATGTGATTTTTTTCCTTGAGGAGGGAGTGATTCTCCCCCTCCTCAAGGGATCAATGTTCGACCTAGCTAATCTAATTAATCTGGATGGCTTCTAGCCACTCTCCAACCTTCCCTTTCAGAGGAAGATTGTAGAAAAAGTGGTTACACAACAGCTTCAGAGGGCCTTGGATGAAGCAGATTATCTTGAACTCTTTCAGCCAGAATTCAGGCCACAGTATGGCATTGATGAGCTCTTGGATGAGCTCTGCCAGGAGTGGGGCAGGCAAGTACATCCATCCTTGCTTTTCTGTAATTGCTTTTATTATTGTTCACGCCCAGACTTACTTTTTTCAGACAGGCAGCCATATAACTTGAATAAATAAAAAATAAATAAAAAATAATGGGGAAGGGATAAGGTAAGATGATGAGAGGAGGGGAAGGGAGGGGAAGGAAGGGAAGGGAAGAGAAGAGAAGAGAGAGAAAAGAGAAGAGAAGAGCTGTGGTGGTGCGGTGGTTAGAATGCAGTATTGCAGGCTAATTCTGCTGGCTGCCAATTGCCAGCAGTTCAGCAGTTTGAATCTCACCGGCTGAGGTTGACTCAGCCTTCCTTCCTTCCTTCCTTCCTTCCTTCCTTCCTTCCTTCCTTCCTTCCTTCCTAGGTCGGTAAAATGGGGATCCAGATTGTTAGGGGCAATATGCTGACTGCAAACTGCTTAGGGCTGTAGAGCACCGGGAAGCAGCATATAAGTCTAAGTGCTACTGCTATGTAGGCAACTTTATGGGGTCATACCATTAAAATATGTTGCTAGGTTACAAACTAGCAGCACAATGGGAAACCCCCTTATTCTGCATTTGATAAAGTGTATTTGGTATCCTAGCCTTCTCAAACATCTGTCTTCCAAATTTATGAACTCCCATAATCTCAGCTAACATGGCACCCACTCTTGGAAGATTACTTTAAAAACTAGCACAGATTATTTATGGGATAACTTTTAATAATAACCACTATGCAGGAGCATTGGGGTATGGGTGGCAGAGAGCCAAGACTCTGAATGTGAGATGTGTCCATGAGATTACATTTGGAGGCAAGAATGCCATGTACACCAATATGAATTCCTGGAAAAATGTTGGGATATAAATCTAATAAATACATATGCCCTAAGGAGATATCTTTCATCAGAGGTAAGCAGATTTTAAACTTGTAAATCTTTTCAGAATCCTGAGATCACTAAGCAGTTCTCAATGAAAAACAGTAGATGAGGGTGAGACAGAAGCAAAGGCTACTTCTTAAAATCTGCATTTCACAGACCATAAATTAAATGAGGGAATCTGCATATACACATCTATGATAGATCAGAGGTTCAACCATAACAAGTAGGGATACAGAAACACTTGGTCAAAAGCAACCACTACACATTTGAGAAACATTGAGCAAATAGTGTCATGTATAAGACCAGTCATTTGAGGGAGAACTTTGTAGTATTTATATTTTTACTTGTTACTATTATTATATTACTGGGAGCTGAATTCCCTTGCAACTCTATTGCAAATTATATAGCAATCAGTAGATCCTGATCTACTTTCTGTTTGTTCTTGAATTGAAATAAAAGGATAATAAAGCTAGAAAAAGATCCCATAGATATTGAAGTAATTTTTAATGAAAATATCTTAGTTATTGATACCTGGGACATTGGGGTGACTCAGCAATTAAGATGCTAGGCTTGTCGGCTGGAAAGTCAGCAGCCCAGTTCGAGACCCAAGCAACATGCAATGGGGTTAGCTCCTGTCCTCGCCCACCTAGCAGTTCGAATGAAGGCAAATGCGAGTAGATAAATAGGCGCCACTTTGGTGGGAAGGTAACAGAGCTCCATGATGTCATGCTGCCCATATGATCATGGAAATGTCTTCGGACAGCGCTGGCTCAATGGCCCTGAAACGGAGATGAGCAAATGAAGATAAATATACATGTTGATGTTGCAAGTTCCAATCTGGGTTGATCACCAAGTTAACTTCTGTCCTGGTGACCGACCCAGATTGGATCTATGAGCACTATCCACTATATACACTAACTGAGTAAAATCTGCAGGAGATTCTTATTCATACCTGATATTCCATGTAAAGCAGAAAATAAGTGACAAATGTTTTACAGAACACAGAATGGTAAGGAGGGGAACCATTAAAAGATAAAACCGAAATCCTTAAAATTGTATTTCACCACCAGCAAGTCTGGGAGTCAATATTGTAGCCCTTGGCTTTCTACCAATCTTGTGTACAATTCAAACACAGTTAATGGCTCAGTTATTATAGAGATCTTCTGATCACAGAATTAATGTTGTACAGAGCAATAATACTGCCATTTCATATTTTGTTGTTCTGATGTGCAGCTGATAAATAACTGCTGCTTATTTAAATTGCATTGCTGGTACTGGTTTGGTTTTATGAGAGTTTTATTTTTTGTTGGGTTTATCAAATTGTTTTATTAAGTATCATTTGTAATGTTATTGTATACTATATGGATTCCTGCAGGAGTAATAATAGCTACTACATCTGAGAGATCCATATATCCATCAGTATTTTATCCCTTTTCCCATTCTGTTTGCCTTTTTTAATCTTCCTACTGTGGACTTTTTACACCTAAGTCAGGTGCCAACCTAAATCCTTGGGTTTATGCCATTCAGGGATAGGATATCTGTGTTGGCATACAGTGAGCCAATTTGATGTAATGGTTTAAGGCATCATGCTGTGACCTTCAGTCACTCTCTCAGCTCTAGGAAAGAGGCAATGGCAAACCAATTCCAAAAAACCCTGCCAACAAAACTGCAGGCATTTGTCGAGGCAGCCATCAGGAGTCAAGACAGGCCCCAAGGCACAAAAACAATGAAGAAGAAAGGCATGAAATAGGAATAGATATATACATGATGTGATTGTGCTGAACTTTAAAAAAAGTGGCTCACTTTAGGAACGTAAGTTATTCTTTCCGCCTGTAAGATTACATAGTCTGGTAAAAACAGTATATGTTACTGGACTGATGCCCATCATCTGGAAATGATAAAGGAAAACCATCACAGCATATCAGCCAGGGATTAGACTGGATAATGATTCTTGCACTAAATATAATTAATATCAGAATGTACATGGCTTTCTCTTTAAAAAAATACAAAAAGGTTGCATTTAATTATAATTAATTAACAATTATATAAAAGACCAGATTTATTTTAAAAAAATTAGAAGATCGTGTGTAAATGTATTAATGTATTTCTTGTCCTGGATGTATATATTTTGCAGATCTCTATTTGTATGCTTAGAAGTCAACTCTGCACTGAGTTCATTAAGACTTACTGTATCTCGAAGTAAACGTGAATAAAGTTAAACCAGTGAAATATAGTATTTGAGTCAATACTCTGCCTTAGACTGCACTGGATAATTTTACCATTTTCTCTCCGCTCAATTTGAGCCATTCTCTCTTAGACTCATTGTGTGAAAAAATGGGGGATGTCCGCCTAAGCTATGTCCCCCATCCTGAAGTTCTGGAAAAATGCATGATATAAATCTAATGAACAATTGCCGACTGAATAGCCTTTTAAAGCATGGGGTCTCCCAAGAGTTTACATTAAATTAGAGCTGTCAGATCTAGGTTGCAAAAATCAGAACACTCACCAAATAACATTAAAAGAATCTTTTTTCCCCTGTGCTTCTTTGCCACCATATAGTGGTCATCTGGATTTCTGCAGCTCAGTTCTAAGAGCTTTATTAATAAATAGGTAATAATTAGGCTGTGATAAATTGCACCTTTTGAAGGGATGGCTGTTCTTGTTCTGTGGTTTGTAAGGAACAAGTTAACATATATTAGACACATGTTATTCTGACTTTGTCTGAGAGTAAGCTTTTTTTTTAAAAACTGGATCTCGCCTACACTTTGCCAGTTAGGGATTTTTAAGCGAATTTCCTTAATTTTCAGTGGGCTAAAAACAACACCATATATATATACATACTAATAACACTTAGATTTATATACCACTTCATAGTGCTTTACAGCCCTCTCTAAGCATATATACATATATTTGCAATGTAAACACATCTACAAAAAGTCCCTGTGAGAGCTGGTAATATGGAATGGAGAT
The DNA here is from genome assembly GCA_032468155.1 of Oxyrhabdium leporinum. Taxonomy (NCBI): domain Eukaryota; kingdom Metazoa; phylum Chordata; class Lepidosauria; order Squamata; family Cyclocoridae; genus Oxyrhabdium; species Oxyrhabdium leporinum. The sequence continues at coordinate 103,099 of JANHFL010001338.1, forward strand.
TACTAATTGTATTCATAATAGGCTTATGCTAGGTGGCGCAGTGGTTAGAGTGTTGAACTGCAGGCCACTTCTGCTGATTCAATCTAGCGGTTCAAATCCCACT
>JANHFL010001338.1:108936-141637 GCA_032468155.1 Oxyrhabdium leporinum
TCTTGTCACTCCTCTTCCAGGTGCTAACTAGGATGGCCTTGACACAATTACCAAGAATGTTGTTTTGTCTACAATCCGTTCTAACTACATGAGAAAGTAAAGCACCCTTATTTTCCATACACTTTATTGTGGCAGCTTGCAGAGCCATGGGAGGGATAGTTTTAAGAGAAAAGTGAGTTCCTAGGTATAATATATGGAAACAGCAACCTTCCCAATTTGGTTTACATTTAGGCATTCATTTCATGATGGTGGTATAGAGTGGCATTGAAGCCCAGTGACAAATAATTCCATAAGGAATACAGTAAAAACTTTGGCAGATTAAAATTTGCCCTTTTCTTTATGCATGAAAAAAATTGGTTGTGTCCTTTAGTGAGATTATAATGGTTGTGACTGTGTGATCAAATTGGTGTCCGCTGCCTATGTTTACTTTGTTCACTTAGCAACTGCCATAACCAGGGAGGTGGAGGCATTTGAGAGGGGAAGAGTGCTGGGGATGTAAAAGAATGTTGTGGGAAATTGGGGAATATAGACACTAACAGGAACCAGAGGTGCCAAACCAAGCCATCTTCCTGCCTTCAAGGACGCCCGGCCCTGGGAAAGGAATTTACAGCAACCACCCTTTTTTTCATAAATTATAACCCATGAAAAAGGAAAGGCCTTTGATCTCACAGTCATGGATGTCATCTTGATTTTTTCGAATGCCCCCACATCCCCACAGACGTTCTTTACCATCACTGTAAACTTGGCCCTTCCTTAGAGCAGCAAAGCAGCTCTACCCACTTGCAAAGAAGGGCTGCTGCCTATTTAGGGCAAGACATGTGTGTCGCAGACAGAGAATAGATTTGGCCAGCAGCTCTAAACAGACTGTTTTTGATAGCTGCTTGTTTCTTTTTCTAGTAAAACTAATGCTCTGCTACATTGTTGATGGATTTTTCTTTGTTTTCTTTTTTCTTTTTAAATAGAACTTGTCTGACCAGTTAATGTTCTTCCTTTGAAGACATAAATAGAAATGCAACCAAGTCCTATTTTTAGTGTGGAAGGGAAATGCCATCCTCTCTTCTTCCCTGTTGACCTATTTTTTTTAAAGCCGAATCTTTCTGACATGAGGTTTGTAAAGTACAAAATAGAATAATGTTTTCTTTTGTCCTCAGTTTTCCAAATGTTTGAAAATGAGAAGACCAAATCAAGGAAGTCTGATTTTTTCTCCACGAACCAGTTATGCCAAGCAAGTGAAAAAATAAGGCTTATAACTCCATTGGATATCCATTATCGATTGCATGATTAGCCTGAAAAAAGGTGAAAAAATACGTTACATCAACTAGAAAATAAAAATCAAACCAGCATCCATAGAAAAAAACAGTGAATCCCAACATGCAACATGTGGAAGCCTGTATGTCTTGGTAATGCAGCTGTGTCTTTAGCACATGCTTGCACACGTTTGTACGTGCACCCAGACACACAACCTTCATTGCTGTATACATAGCATCATTAATCTATGACTTCCAGTAGCAGGGCAACTTGATTAAGCTTTGGGATGCTGAATATTTTAAATGTAAAGTCTTCTTTCAATTCCTAAAATAAGCTCTCTCTTTCCATTGTCATGGGATCTCTACATTTATACATGCTGTGATTAAAAATAAAGATTTGCTGGACCAGCTGTTCCCACATGAGTCAGATTCCGAGAATGAGTTTTCTGCAAAGACCAAGAGCATAAGATTTTCCCCATTTGCTTGTAGTTAAGCCTCTTTTACTTAACCTTCCTGATTTCCCTTAATATTTGAGGATAATGATAATAATTGTCTGCTTTATATCCCTGCTGAAGCCTCAATTTGATAATTTGGGTGAAGGCTTAAAAGTACATAGAAAAAGAAAGTAGAACGGAAACAAATAAACAGGTTTCTCTCAGATCTCTTTGGCATAGTGTGTTTAAATTACACTTTTAAGAATAATTTGGACTGCCTTATTTAGGTCACTAAAACAACTATTGAAAGTATTATTCTTGGTTGGTGCTTGGTCTGGCGGACTAATGGGTGGTCTAGTTCTATTGTTTTCGAACAGAATTGCACCAGATGGCATGCTGAATTAACTGTGCATGCCTCTCCCTTCTTTCATTATACTATAAAAAAAAACTGTTGCTTCACTGTTCTGTAAGCTGACTCAGCCCTTAATGAGAATCCCTGATTGCTAGTTGGTTCCCTCCTGCGTCCTTCCATCTCTAAGCAATTTCATGTAATTTAACAAATGCCAACCTTCAGGGATAGGATCAGCCATGATCTCAAGCATCGTTGGCCTACTTCTTCTGGCTGAACTGGTAAACTTGTATCCAGACCATACCATTTCAGAAAATAAGAAATTTGCAGGACCAAATGGTCCTCCACAGGGGTTGGAATGAGGGGGAAGAAAGAACCCTACATGCAAACACCCCCCCCCCCCCCGGAGATTGCAGATACTATTTGTCTAGATCACATTGTTACTGATACTGAGTTTTCAATGTTTAGGGAATATTTTTGATTGGGGACACAATCATGTAAACCTTACCTGCAGTCTGCATAGGCTATCCCAAAGATTTGTCTAGTCATGAATATATAGTTGGGTTTCCCTAAGTTTCTCATTTAAAATATTTACAGTGTGGCAAAGCAGCCCGATTAGCTTTAAATTATTTGTTTTGTTTTGTTTTGTTTTATTTCTATAGCTGGCAATCTCAGCAAATGACTCTGGGCAGCTCACAATTCAGAACAGCCTTTGTTAAATTTTACTAGTCAACAGACCTATAATTTTTCCAGGTTGGCCAGAATTCAAGTAAAGTTGCTTCATGGACAGAATAAGTATAGCCAAACTAACTCACACAAAAATCTTGCTACTCAGAAGAATGTGGCATCATTATAAATAATGCAGTTAATGGTAAAGCCAACTTTACTGATTTGTTTATCTAATAAATTTATATGGCTGCCCATGTCATATACATGACAAAATAAAAACAAAATAATCAATAATTAAAAACAAACAAAACAATATAGCATAAAATTGCAGCTGTGAATAATTGAATATCTCACAGTCAATATAACCCAAAAACCAGCCTCATTTCTGTGATAGAGCATTTCACTTTTGTTTAACCATCTTTCTGAAATTAATGATAATTGTTGTGCTACTCTGATCTTGGTGCAGATTATATAAACAATACACATAGAAATGAAAGCAAGCCAAAAAAATCATGATGGATCATATCAAATGAGCTTAAAAGAGAAACATTATTTTTTTTAATGATTTTCTGAAACACTGGTGATTGGAAGGAGTGTTTTTGATAACAGTACAGGTATAAATGCAGTCTATAGCCAGATTCTACAAGATACCTGCAATATTATTTTCTATATAAAATTTGATGTACAATAGATACATTTGTACAGAAGATTTTCTTTGTGTTCACCTTTGTAGAAGCTTCTCTGCTCTGAACTGATGTTTGCAACTATGATAATGTCAAACTATTCCCATAGAATCTTTTAGATTTTTATGATTACTATGCTAAAAAATGAGTAAGTCCATTTGAGAGATTGCCTTTTCTGTTAATCTTCTTCCCCTCTCTTTAAATAGGTGAAGTCTTGTAAATTGTAATGCTGCCCCAATATGCAGAAAGGCTCTGACAATTCTCTTTTGATGAACGCAGGTAGAACACAATGTGGGAAAGGCCTGAAAGGCCATACATGTTCATTCTCTAGGTGACAATATACTTACGGTACCTAAACCTAAACTAGTATCAGCTATACACCAAATTAATTTAAGGACTCAAGATGACACAAAATATGGATGGTGTCAGTAGGCTGGCTATCATCTGGGATGCATAAATGAATCCAGGCTGATAGGAACAGAAGATAGATCAAGAAGATTAGCAATGAATACATATTGATTTTTTTTTCTGAATGTTTTAAGAACAGCAACAACAAAAGCACGTGATTTCTTAATTAAGTTGTGAAACTACAATGGCTTTGTGCAGAAAAAGAGAATTATATTTACATGTGAGCTGACTTTTATAATGGCACAATTTCTAATTTTGAAACACATTTCTGGGTTGAAAATTCCTTTCTCTGCAATTCTTTGTCTGTTTTCCTCAATCATTCTTTTGCATCTGATTTCAATCAGAGGGCTTGAAGATGGAACTTTACCCATCTTATTGAGAACCTGACTCACAACGCGGACAGGTCTCAGGTTTGATTTGGGTTTTTACTCAGGGCAGTGGAAATAAGATCTGGAGTTGAGAACTAGTACTACCAGTCCTGGATGGATCATTCCCTGCAAAGTTTACTATAGCTCCTCCCTGCCTCAGGGATGCTGAATGTATTCAGGTTATGCAAACCAGCTAATGGATCTGATTGGTTTTCAGATAGAACTTGTGATTGTCCTTGAGACTCAGATCATAGTTTAACCAAGGCCTTAGGCACCACTTGGAATGCGAGGACAATAGCTGCCTTGGCCTGTGTAATTCTTTCTGTGCCCAGACTCTATGGGCTCTCCTGGTTTACAGAGGAACTCTAGAGAATAAATTAACAGAAGAGCCTATACCAATTCACTGGAAGAAACACACACAGTCTTTCATAATACAACTTTCCTAAATGCACACTGTATACATTTTTAAACAGAGTCGGTATGGGTGACCTTATTATTTGCTTCCTGCCTGTGACTGAGTTCTTTTTATGGTTTAAATCATTGATGTTTCACAATTCGTTCCTTTTTTATAACAATAAATACTGCATATTCCACTTGTATTAAGAGCAGTATTAAGAACAGTGGTTAGAATACAGTACTGCAGACTACTTCTGCTGATCAGCGGCTGCCAGCAGTTTGGCAGTTCGGGTCTCACTGGCTCAAGGTTGACTCATCCTTCTGAGATTGGTAAAATGAAGACCCAGATTGTTGGGGGTAATATGCTGACTCTGTAAACCGCTTAGTGAGGGCTCTAAAGCACAGTGAAGCGGTATATAAGTCTAAGTGCTATTGCTATTGTATTCTCTCTCTTTTTTTGCAGTGTTGCAATGCATACTCCTTTTTTCTAAATGTGAAAAATAACAAAAAAGCAGATTCTTGTTAATTGTATTTTCTCAGCTCTGCAACTGAGAAACAAATTAATACAGCAAATTAACCATATTACTTTGCAGCAAATAATACAGAGGCTGCACTTATTACTGTTAATTTGGCACAATGATGGTTGGATGGCTCTAGATGGTTCTACATAGGGAAATTTCTTGAGTGATGGTTACAGTAGTGTTTCCCTAAATGACTTAATGCCCCTTTCACATGGAAAAGGGTGTCCATAAATGGTTGGTCATGAATAATTCAGAATTGTGGGAATTTAAGAATAACATTCAGAAAATGTCTGCTTTGATTTTGTTTACCAAGTCTGCTGGGGACTTCAGGAGCTTTCAAATTAGGATGGCCACCAGGGCCTCTATATTGTTACATTCTAATGTCAAATCTTGTTTTATTTAACTAGAGATGACAGTGTGTGTAGAACTTGCTTTCGTGCTTTTAGCATACCCTTTTAAGTTGAATCTCTCCCTCTCCCCTTCTCTCCTTTCTGTTTGTGATTTCTACCCCAAGCAATTATGTTGGTTTAACAAGGAAGATCCCAGGAACCGCTGCCATCTGGCATGTGGTTGACTTTTGTCACGGATGTTAGTGATAGATAACGTTTTAAGTAAGAGGCTGATTAGGTTATTGCTTTTCTGACAGGCCTCTGTTGGAAAGGGACAGAATTCAGATTTAGTCCTTCATAACCTTGGGGGCCTCTGTGCTTCAACAACCACTGCAAAGAAAAAGAGATGTTAGTGAATGATCCTCTGTGGGAAGGGCTTACAAGTCTACAAACATATTTAGAGAGTGCAACTGACAATGAATAAGAATGATACTGTTCCAAATCAAACATCACAAAGAACATTGTTGTCTAAATTACAAATTATAGCCAACATCCTTTTAGATCCAGTGTAGTATAATACAATCTCTATACTCTTGCACTTTCAAATTTGAATATTTTGAAGTTCTTCATCTTGTTCTCATGTCCTGAAAAGTATAGTGACATCATCTTAGATGTACAAGATGTTTTTTAAAATCCTGCAGGTTTGCCTGTAGTTTTCTTACCTGTTACTAAGTTCCCATTTTGTTCATATATTTAGAATATTTATTGTTACTTGAATTTATAAAATTAGATTTAAGATTGAGTAATATTTACATTTATTGAATTACATTGTGTTTTATAGATTTCTTTTTGGATTATAATGGCCTCTTTTAATACTCTGAATAGAAATACATTTCTCCCCCTAGCCTCTCAAATATTGTCTTTGTCTTTCCTGCTTCTTGCACTGAACTTGTTTAAAAAACAACCATTGTTTGTTTCTAGATTTGGTATGAATATTGCCAAACTTAGACCAGATTCTTTCACATGCAGCAGAAGATGCGGGAATCTGCAGTAATTGAGATGCAAAGGTGTCAGAGGTTGTGTGGTGCAGAGATATTGCCACCATTTTGCAGGAGGGATGTGTTTTGCAGAATATGTTTTGCAGAATCCCAGAATGCATCACTGGCCCAAATTCCTGAAGATGTTTTATGTTCTGCAACATTTGAAAGGAATTACCGTTGGAAGAAACTCACTTTTTCTTGTTAATAACTTTGACATTAGGATTGACTTATTCTTTTTTCTTTCTTTTTCATTTTTTTGCAAAAATTATATAAATGGTTCTGAAATTGCTATGTACCTGGGTCTTTGTGTGTATGCATCCTGACATGCATGCAACTCCACAGGGCATGTTTAAAACAATACTTTGGTTTTAAGATTAATCACATTCATTTAAATGTGATTCACTCGATATCTGCTGCAAATCAGAGGCAAATGGTTTTCATTTTGGCCTGTGGAAGAAGAGTGGGCATAACTGCATGTGGAAAGTTTCCTTCCCAAATGCTTTCTTCTTTGGCCTTTTATCTCCCAGAGACTGAAACAGGATTACTGCAGGTACAATTTTGTGCTTTTCTATAAATTGATCAAGCTTTCTTTTCCTTAGGCGTATTAGTTTGAATAGCTAATGTAAGGTTCGGCGATACCAGTGGTCGGATTCAAGCATTTTTACTACCGGTTCTGTGGGCGTGGCTTGGTGGGTGTGGTTTATTGGTCATGTGAGTGGGTGGGCATGGCCACCCCGCACCCCATTTTGGGCCTAGTGGGCCTCCTCAAAGACCCCTGGGAGCCAAAACGGGTCATGGGGGGCCACGCTCCCCAAAGCCCCCTGGGAGCCAAAATGGGTCATGGGGGGATCCCGCTGCACCCTCCCACATCCGATTTCAGAACTAGTGGGCCTCCCTGCACTTACCTGGGAGCCAAAACAGGGCACGTGGGGAACTCCAGGAAGGGGCGGGGCGGGGCCAGCCAGAATCTTTCCTACCGGTTCGCCTAAACTGGCCTGAACCGGCTGAATCCCACCACTGGATGATATGCTTACGTCAACAATAGGTCAAAAAGAAGAACTTAAACGGAGGCTTGAGAAAGAATCAGCATTTAATTTGATCAAAGCAAAGCTGGGTAAACCGTTCCAAACATATACAAAAGAGACATATGAGAAAGGCCACACCTTGGAGAAGGTATGGTGTCCTTTTATACCTTCAGAGACATCATCAGCTTAGTACCCAATTCTGGCCCCCTGGCCCATGTCTGCCTTGTAGCCCTGCATTGGCCGTGCAGCAAGGAACAGCGGGGCTGGGTGCTTAGCAACGCAGATCAAAGGTGTAAGTTAGAGCTGAGGTGTAAACTGTAACAGTTCCAACCTAAGATAAGTGCCAGGCTCGGGATGGTACAGAAAAAACAAGATTAAGATTGATGGGGGTTCAGACTGATGGCAGGAGCATATGTTTGACAGATACCAAATATTTTACAGAGGCCCAATGCAGCATATATGTGTTATAGGAAACAAATGTATAGCTGAAGCAAATGTTTACAGAACAGAATAACAAGCTTCTACTAATTCTATTATTCCAGTACATTATATTCTACTATTTCTGCTTACTCTATTATGTCCCTCCAAATCTTTAATGAAAGTGCCTGATCAGAATGTCACAGGGCCCTGGGACACAAGGATTGGACTTAATTACATTGGATATAGGTTCACCCTATTATTCTAGAAAGATGTTTGCCAGCTGTCTTACAAAGCTACCTTAAGAGTTTGAATAGTTTGACAGCTCCAAGATTTAATTTATAAGTTCTCAAACCTATAAACAGTTTTGGACTTGTTTTCTTTTTATTCTCAATTCTCTCCAGTGCAATAGCAGAATGTGGGGAAGGAGGCATCTAATTTGTCTGTCTGTCCATCAGTCAGTCAATCAGTCAGCAGGATACATCTCTCTAAACCTGGCAAAATGTAGTACAGAAGTGGCACAAGCAAAACAAAGGCTGAGTTTGAAAATGGCTGGATATGACTGCAGCTGTGGAGAAAGAAAATCCAGAGTAACATTTCCCCAGTGGACTCTTATAAGAAGGGCAACTGGGCAGTGACTATTCCATTTTTTAATTCCCTTTCCTCCTCGTCATGCACCCAGAGCAGCACATGCAAGTCATCTGTGTAATTCCCCATGCACAAGTAAAACATACACAGGTGCAACATAACACACATGGAGAGGTACATGTTAACTTTGTTACACAGAAGGACATAGAGACACACGCACACACCCAGCACATACTGTTACTGAATGGTGTGGAAAGGAATCAAGAAGCCATCGCAATCTATCTTCTTTTCCAATCTTGTTTGAAATCTGCTTTTTCAGGAGGTAACAATTCTGTTGAAAATAGGCAGATCTTTAATCCCCAATTTAATCTCTTGTTGGACATCAGCATTCCTGTCTTAATTTTTAAAAACTCTTGTTTTAATTTTAGTACAGATTTTCCTAATCTTGCCCATTAGGTAGCATAACGGAGTATTGGCAGCATTCTTGAAATGCTACATAAAACGCAATAAAGGTGTATGTCATCAGCCTCCTCCTCATAACTATTAAACATGCACAAGCCTTAGCATTTTAAAGAAACTGAAGGGAAATTGGATTCTTGTGTAAAGGTTATGCATGCAAACCAGTATCCCAGCTCTGCAAGAAGTGTTCCACTTGCTAACTCTGTTACGGTGTAATCCAATCCATTTCCGGCTGCAAAGCCCTGCTATTCTTAATTCCTGCCAGCTCTGCCTGGGAGCAAGAGAAAGTGTGGGGGGAAGCGCTTGGACTTCTGCCCCCATGTATTTCTCTTCCGAGAATGTACGTGCATTGGGGAACTCTCCTGCTTCCAAGCATTGTATGAACTGGCTGTGAAAAAGTACCCTGACCCAGGAGGGATTCTAGCTGAAATTGGCCAGGAGTGGTGTTCAGGCGGGCAGTCGAGAAGCCAATGGTAATTCATCGTGGTCTGGATTTGTCAGGAATTGGCCTAAAACATTTTTCTGCCTGAAACAAACAAGCTCCACTTGCATCTCACAGACGGAAACCGAGAAGGCTGGGAGTGGAATCTCAATCAATTGCACCCAGGGCAGTAGGCTGCTTTACAGAGTGAAGGTGAGGCCGACGTTGCACCGATCTCATGTCTACCCTGCCTAGTCGGTGTCATCTTCTGCTTCCTGGAAGGGCTATTCCTGCAATTTGGTACAGTCAAATGCACAGAGACTTCTTTTCTTGAAAAAAGCTGCAGGGAATTAAAATCAGAACAAGGAAGGGTAGAAAAAAACATGTGGGGCAGAGAAGGGGAGCAAGATAATTGAGGATAAAGTAATGAAAGATATTGAAGAGAACTGACTGAAGGAAACCTAAAGAAATTTAGATTGGAAAGAATAACAGAAGGGACCTTGGTGGTCTTCTAGTCCAACCCCCGACTCTGGCAGGAAACCCTATACCATTTCAGACAAACATCCAGTGTTGGAACAACCACAACTTCTGGAGGCAAATTGTTCCACTGACTAATTATTCTGTCAGGAAATGTCTCCTTAGTTCTAGGTTGGTTCTCTCCTTCATTAGTTTCCATCCGTTCCTTCTTGTCCTGCCTTCAGGTGCTTTGGAGAATAAACTGACCCCTTCTTCTTTCTGGCAGCCCCTTAAATATTGGAACTCTGCTATCATGTCACCCCTAGTCATCCTTTTCATTAAACTAGATTAGAGGAATGACCCTTCCAGAACAGAATGTAATTGTTTCTGTACTGTACTGCTGGCATAATTCATGGCAATTCAATAACTCTTGTTAACAGCCCACCAAAGCAAAACCAAAGGCATCCCCCCAAATGGCCAAAAGGAAATTCTAGATCTGCCAACTACTTTACATCATTGACTTGCACATTGCCACATGGTCCTGTCATTCCCCACAAAGCCTTAAAAGCCTCCCTTCACTGGCCCGTGTTTGAGATGGTCCCCCCCCACAAAGTCTTGGGGCATAGATATCACTGGGCAGATCTTCCAAGATGTTCACCATAACCCTTCCCTTAACCTCTCCTAGAATAAAGTGGGATCTGGGCAACAGTGAGCCTCTTCTTTTTCTACGTATGAGCTGTTTCTCTTAAAGTCAGCACGTGGCATTCTCATAACTTAAAGTCTGCAAGGTAGCCAGCCTGACAGTTTCTCTTCTGCTCATCTTTAACATCCAATAATGAAACCAATAGTGATGATCGTTGATATTGATGATATATTTCCAACTGCTACGTGGTGTACCGGATTAGGAAGGAGCCTTTTAAAATCAACTTCTTTCCAGAACATATGGCTTTAATTTTCTTTCCTGGATAATGTTTGCTATTCCTCCCATTAATCAACCAATAACCCCAAAGCTACCATATCTGGGCAGCAAAAAGTCACTCAAATTTTGTTTTCAGCCAGATGTTAGCATTAAATAAAGCCAAGTTTGTCTCTAATGATCACACGCTGAAATTCTGACTTGGATCTGCTTCCTCCATTTCTTTCAAGAAACTCTTCGTGGTTAGATTTAATTTGGGGCAGGGGAAGTGAAGTGCTGTCAGTTTATGCTTCACAGAAGAGCCAATTCTACAACTGTCTAGAAGATTTTTGATTTTAAATAAATGAGTTTTTAAATCCATGCAAATTTAAAACATTGGGATTAAGGTATTCTCCTGGGCCCATAGATGGAAGTGGCTTTATCTAAATCATTCAAGATAGTAAAACAAATACAAACTCAAAAGTAATTTCTATATTTTGGGTTTTTTCATACACATGTACTAGGTTATCAGCTATCATGGAAAATACATAATACAGTATAGTCATAGCATTCAGTGAGAAAGTTTCGTTTGGGCTCTAGGTTTTTATTTTTCTCAAAGCACCAATATCTCTGCAAAGAAGCCAGTTTATTAATAGGCATAGAATTAGGGCTCCATTTCGATCTCTTAAAATCATATAGAAGAGATAAAATAATGAAAAGCTAAGTATGACCCTTCCAGAAAAGAATTGGCATGTCATCTTTCTCTGGTTTTAGTCAGTTCTTAGCTGCCACTTGTGCACCTGCAGGATCCTTCATTGACAGATGCAATCCTATTCATCTTGTACAATAGGTTCAGGGAATGAGATCACGCCTCTGCTAATGGCCCAGGGTGTGACCCCTTTTGTAATTAAGGATGTGGGGGCAATGCTGCTTTTTGCCCCCATAAACCACAGTGATTTTTCAGTAGATTAGTTCATGAATTAAACTTTGGCCCTTTCAGCTGGAAGTGTTCAGCGCTGAGTTCTAATGACACACAAGCTAAAAATGATGGATGGCTGTTTCCTGGCCGTGTCTCCCAGGAGAGGAAAAAAAAACAGATGTGTGGGCATATTTTGGTCTAAGACATTAGCATATTATCCGAGTAGATCCCTTGCATCTCATTTCTGAGTAAACAAGCTGAGGGATGATGCTATCGAGCTAACTGGAGTGTTGAAGGATAAAACATCAGTTACCGCTTGCCTTTTTCCATTTTTCAAAGTAAGAAAAATTGTGAATTTGTGTGCATGTTTTAGAAACTGCTTTACACTCATTTATGCATTAACATATGTGTTTGGTTAGGTACAGGGTAAGAGTATCAATGTTTGAATAGATGTTCTGCTCGAGGGCAAGCATTGTCTTCTGGGAACCTTTCTGTGGCTTGATTCACACAACTAAGGAAGCCCGAATGTTGTTTGCATATTGCTATATTGTGCAAGCTTGGTCATTTGTGACCAAAGTACGTGGTGCATTAAATGTGAACCCAGTCAGTGGAGGTTTTTCTTAATCAACCATGGTTAAGGAATCCAAGACTTGATATATTATCAGAACACAGTCCAGGTAACAGTTGCTGTTATTAGTTGTTTTGTGCACCAGATGGCATCTTTTGGCCAGAATTGTCTGTCGATAATTGCTTCTTTGTCTTCTTAGATGTTCATGCTTTTGTCATCATTAGTATCTATCTAATTGTCAACAATAAAAGGATCTTATCTCCTTTAGATCCCCTTATCTTCTCTTGGCTTTTTTCCAGCTACTTTCAGTTTTTCCAATTATCAGGGTATGTTTCAGTGAGTTCCATCAAGTGTCCAAATTATTTAAACTTAGTTCTACTATTAGTCCCTCCACTGAATGGCATCTTCTTTTTGTACTTTGGTGATCCCCCAGTTTTAGCCAACACTGTAATTTAGAAGCATTAGTATATTGTCTATGTGCGCACACACAAACACTCACAGTAGAAAAATAAGACATACCATGGGGGTTTGCAAAAATCCAGATGACTACTAAATGGCAGGAAAAGATGCATAATCTTTTCTGCCAGCTAATGGTTTTTCTTTTCTTTTCTTTTTTGCAACCCTGTTGTGATACATTCAAAAATTTGTTATACAGGAAGTTCTTGACATGTGACCAGTTGTTCAGGAAGTCACTATATGAGTATGCTGGATTTTATGTACTCTTTTGTGATGGTTGTTAAGTGAACATTGTGATCATTAAACAAACCCATTTTTTCTCATTTCTGGCAAAAAATATATTGGAAATCCATTGTACCTATAATGGCTAGATTGGACAACCATTTGTCTGAAATGGTACAGGGCTTCCTGTCTGAGCAGTGGTTTGGATTAGAAGACCTTCAAGGCCCTTCCAACTCTTGTTATTCTATTATTCTGTTATTCTGCTATTTTTGCCAGAAACCAGAAGTAAATGTTGATTTTTGGCAAAACAAAATGTAAATTCTGGTCACGTGATGGTGGGATAATGCAACAGCTGTAAATGTAGGCTGATTATCAAATGACCAAAATGCGATTACGTGAGTGTGGGGAGGCTTCAGAATTTGAAAACCAGGTTGTAGGGAGCTATCTGGAGGTCCATCATAACTTTGAATGGTTACCAAGTGGCTGCTGGTAAGTTGAAGCAGGTAGGATATCAATTAGGAAGTGTTTGCATCGGTTCGTTGATTTAAATACAGCTTCTTTGGGTCTAATAAACAAGGGGCACTGGAAAATACAGTGTCAAAACAACCCTCTCTTTGCTTACAAAACTGAATGGGCACAAGGGCTCAATATGCATTAAAAGTGACTCAATTCAGATAGTATGACAAATAGAGAATTAATACAGAATTGGCATAAGCATAATGATCTATAAACATGCACATTTTCTTCAGGAGAAAACCATGCCTTTAGACAAAATCACATGCCCAAAAAGAATACAGCAATGTGGTTATAACTGGCGGCAGACCTACATGTTAAATAGGCCAGGAAACAAGCATCTGGTGAGTAAACTAAAATGATGCCAGTCTTTTCACAATTTTAAACATATGCCTCTTATAATACTAAATTATGTTAATTTTTCTGCAACAGCTCATGGAGTGACAAGTTGGGGCTGCTGCTGTACTATCCACTGTGCTGCTCAGGAGGGTCCCTGTCTGAGTCCTGGGATCTGCAGCCAAGTATCCTAATAGTACTGGAGGACTTTCATGTAACTTCTCAGAGCAGGGGGGAGAATCTTTATGGAGATTCTCGGTCACCCAGGTAATGGTTGTTCCAAAGGTGCTTTTTCCAAAGGCAACTGGACTTTGTTTTCCTTGAGACATTTTGCTTCTCAGATAAGAAGCTTCTTCAGTTCTGACTGACTGAACTGAAAAAGCTTGGATGAGAAGCAAAATATCTTCAGGGAAAAACAAAGTCCAGTTGCCTTTGGAAAAAGCACCTTTGGGAGGGCCACCTATATTCTTTCAATATTTTCACATTTCTATATTCTCTCCTCTAAAACTGGTAATAATTTAATGATAGGCACGAATCATACAGATACAAAACAAAAATCTGTATTCACGCCAGCAAAGCAAATAACAGGTTCCAAAAACTGCCACTTCACGAACTACTCAATGCAAAAGAGAATTCTATAGCTTTTTTAAAATAAAGAAAAAATGGGCAATATATTTACAGAATCTTATGATCATATCTATTAATAACTGTAAACATATAACTATAATTATTATAGAATCTTGGCGGGAGTTAGTGCCTCCACCCTGTGAACTTTAAAAAAAATGCAAAGGGATAATGAATTAGTGTATATGCTATTGCTACTTGGAAATCTGGACAGATGAAAGTAAAGTGAGAAGGAATAACAAATTTTGTACGTGACAAATTTAAGAGCAATAGTCACTGCTTCCAACACAAGGGAAAATGGAAGTTATATTTCATCCTTCTTACTCTCTTTAGACTTTGCCCAAAAGGAAACTAAGAATCCATTAAAATGTTCATGAAATTAATGTCATAAATGCTCAGAAACAAATGGCAGCAAGAAGATATGTGATCAGGCTCCAATTTAGCAATGAAATGGAATCATTAAAACATTGGTCTCTAGCGAAAAGTAATGCCTCTAAGTTTCCAACAGATGGCAAAACTGATGATTTAGAAATTCTGACATTTTTTGTGTTTTTTAATTTCAGTTGTCAGGAAATTACTATGAGAAAAAGTTGTATTGCTAGTGTTTATGAAATGAAAGTTTTCAGTGAGTACGGATCAGTGCACTTTAAGCAACATACCATGATTGAATTCTTGACTGCTAATGAATTGCTTCATCCTTCAATTCATTCCAGTTAAAAATGAGGTTGTTTATGGTAATAAATGTGTTGACATGAGTACTGTGTGTTGCTGTTCAAAAAGTGTAAAAAATTGTGAACCAGGAAGAGTTGATTAATCAAGAACAAAGTGGGTGACCTGTAACAGCAACCAATGACTTTCACATAAGAAAGATTGATAAACAAATGAAGAACAGTTAGTGGATCGTTCAAAGGCAAATTGCTCCCAGGCCTGGCATTTCACAGAACCAGTGGGTTGCATTAATGATATTATTTAATATTGAAAAAATTTGTGCAAAATGTTCTTTGATTGCTGATGGTAGAAATGAAAGCTTCTAAAGTTAATATTTGTCAGTGATCCAGAACTAAAGTAAGGAATTTCTTCATTGGATTGTGACAACCAACAAAACGTGGGCTTATCATTCTGAAGACAAACCAAGTGTCAGTCTGTGGAATCATTACAAAGATTCAATTGTGTATGTATAGAGAGTGGGGGAGAGAATCAAAACCCAAGATTAGGCGGAAAAATTCACATAGGTGCTTTGGGATACAATGTTGCTCACATTGATATCCTTAAACTATTAACTCAGCACAATGCACTCAACAGTCAAGATTTCGAAACAACATAAAATTCAGAAACACAAGAGGGAAATGAACAGTACTAGGATTCATACATTATGGAGTCATCAAGAGGTATCTGTGAAGTTGGATCACTTCGATCCACCATACAATCCAGTTTCGGCACCATGTGATTCTCAAGCTTTCCCAAAATAGAAGTAATGCTTTTTTGTGCATCTGTTTGTCTCAGATGAAGAGGTGGAAAAAGCTCTCAGGTTTCTGGTTGAAGCTTTAAGAAGCTTTTCCTTTTATGGCAGAAGAGAGTAAAGAATGGCGGTAAATACAGATAACGAAACAGCTCATTTCATGGATTATTTTTACTTTATTAAAATATCCCTTTAAATATAATAAAGTATAAAATATAAGCTAAATCTATGGAAACATTACTTTTCACTCAACCCTCACAGTAATGCAGAGGCAAGGAATAATGAACAGATGAAGCTACTTCAAACTCAAAATCAGAGCTAGTTACCATATTAATTCAACTCAGAAATATCTTAACAGTTCCCGCCCCAGTTGATTTCTGGAAATCTTAGATACTCCTTTAAATAAACTTTAGTTATAAAAAAAGTTTGTTTTGCAAATCACTCTTTTCCTCACTGGGATTACCAGATGCTCAACAAAAAAGACATGTTCTCCTTTTTATCTTCTGTCTGGTTGGCATAGATTGCTTGCTTCCCAGTCCATAACTGCAGAGGCACGAGCAGTTAGTGGTATGCTGATACACAGATGCAATCAACATTAAACATTAACATTAAACAGAACTCAGCAATGGATCCTTCTGTTTCTGAGTCTTGCCCAGTGATGGCAGTCTCCAAGACTACAGCTGAATTCTAGTCTTTTGAGTGGTTTGCTTAGGGGTCATATAGCCTTCCCCCCCCCCCCAAGAGACAGAAGGCTTCTCCAAGGGGCAGCACAATTCAGAAGCACAGTACACGTTCTCTCAAACCTTGTCGATCAAAAAAAGGTCACAGACGCAATTGCCTTTACAAGAATCTCATAAACTCTTCTGCCACCTTGGCTGCTTCCTTCTTACACTTTTCTCCTCTTCCTTGAGACACAGCCTTTCTCCAGTTGGCATGCTTAATGTCAAAGCTTGTCAGCCTGTTATCCCAAAGTGTGTCAACAAATCCTAATTTCTCCCATCCCTCCAATCTGTTTCTTCCTCTTGTAGCTGAAGTAAGCATGCCAAGCAAGCACATCTCCTCTTACAAATAATGTTGCCATGTCCCATTATCTCCTTAAGCCTCTTACAGATTATTTTTCTGGCTCTCTCACTTGAAAGTTTTACTCTTACTCTGTTTATCTTAGGCTACCTCTTAACTCCAGTTCTTTTTCTTTTTCCTACTTCCTTTGAGCAACTTCCTCTATCCTTTGTGTGTCTGGGTCAAGCTTATCTCAGTCTAGTAAGGACTCTACCAAGTGCTTTGCACCCACAGTCTTTATACCACTTCCCCCTTTCAGATTATTTCTACCTTCTAGCGTTTGTAAAAAACTTTTTGTCACATGCAGTGTGTGTGTATGTGTGTGTTCACTTCTGATTTCCTTGCAGGCTCCATCCTATTTGCTAAGCATCCCTTTATTTATTGAAGACTGGCACTGCACAAGTAATTCCATCAATACAGTGACCTATAACCAGCCTATGAATCCCGCAGAATCCAAATCAACCACATAGCCAACCAGAGCAGCACCGACCCTCAACCAACCACGCAACCCCCCCACCAGCAGTTCACCTCCCAATGATCCTGACCTGATGTAATCTCTTTATCACAAGACTCATTGATGACTCACACCTGACCCATTACAAGACCCTCACTTGACACACCCACAACCTCAGAGAATGAACCTTCACTGTCATCCTACACCCGAGCTACAGATATTCGCCACTATTGCATGCCTTTATTTCTTCCCCATAAATCTATTCTTAGCACCCAAATTAATATCCTTGCTTATCATGGTGACCCCTGTCCAATTATCCATGTCCCAACTCAACTACAGCTTCTCGGGGTTAACTGTGTCCCCAGCTGAAATGAATCAGCTTCTCTCTATTTCTCTTCTTGGCCTTTAAGTCACAATTCACCCCAGTTGAATCTACTGGGTAATTTCCTCAGGGGAGAAAATTCCAGCTTCTCTGGTTTCAGATTGCCTGAATTACTAAAATGACGGCCCAGAATTCTTTTACTTTTTGCCCTTTCTGCTTTATTTCATGCTCAGATGTAGGTTTTTTTCTGCCAGCAAAAGGGGTTGGGAGGAACATCACAGCCTGGTGAGTCCAGAGACCGTTCCTTTCTTATTTCCTTCTTCTGCCTTCCACACCTAAAGTTGTGGCCTTATATGTACTTCAGAGCCAGCTTTCCGCTTCCACCATAACTCTAGCTTCTTTTCTCGTTTGGTCCCCCCTCCCATAGCATGGCCTTTAAGGGCTAGTTTAATGTTAACCTGGAGCCAGCAAGTCTAGGA
Source organism: Oxyrhabdium leporinum (assembly GCA_032468155.1). Lineage (NCBI taxonomy): Eukaryota > Metazoa > Chordata > Lepidosauria > Squamata > Cyclocoridae > Oxyrhabdium > Oxyrhabdium leporinum. The sequence goes on from JANHFL010001338.1 coordinate 127,053, forward strand.
AGAGCTTCCTATCTCTTCACAAAATCTGTGCCTCTATTTACCTACCATCTCTAGAGATTCTTTTTCCTGCATTCTGCAGATTTTAGCTTAACAACATTGCAATTTTTTCTGCCTTCCAGCAACTTCCTGAACCACTGGAGTCACCCATATCATGTAAGTGTGCTCTCGCCATCATTTTTACACTTGCAGCATTAATACAAAAGACAATCAATCATTTCTAAACATTCCAGGCTACTCTTATACGTAGTTGGATTCCATTCTTTCAAATTTGCCTCCTCAGATGCATATCCCTCCATCCTTTGCACTCCTGCTTGATCTCCCACTAAAAAAGGAAAAGAAAATGATACAAACCTATTCAATTGATATCAAAGTTCTGGTTCCTGTGATGGATTATGTGCCATCAGGCTGTTTTCAGATCCTAGCAACCACATAGATTCCTGTGATGGTTACTTTTAAATCTCGCAGAGATACACTTATCTTCAGTAAAGATGGGATAGGTTAATTGTCTTTAGAAAGCAAAGAGTTTTGCTAAATGTCTATGTAGATTGTCAGTCATCCAGGTCATGGTTATCCCAAAGGTGCTTTTTCAAGAAGCAATTGGACTTTCTGGTTTTTCTTTGAAGACATTTTGCTTCTCATCCAAGAAGCTTCTTCAGCTCTGACTTAATTCCCTTTGTTGCTATCTTGAGAACATCTGCATTTTTGCAGCCTAATGTTGCAGCGTACATTCAAAAGAAAAAAGGGTTACATTTCTCAAATATTGTTAAGACATAGAAATTCAAATCCAAATTTGATCAATTCCATACTTACATATAGTTGTTCAAGAAGTTGCCTTTCTTAGAGATGTGATAGGAGTCTATTCACTTATCTTCATCATTAAATAACTCCCAGACATAAAAAAGAAAGAAAGGAAAACGTCCATCTGATCTGACCAAAAGATCCTAGAGGAAGAGAATAGTCTTGTCTTTTGAAAATTATTCTGGATATGCTTTTTCAGTCCTAAGTTGGCATACGTATTAAAGCTCTGCCTCTGTAAAACAGGGAGTTGCACACTGTGTGTACCTGGATTATTCCCTGACACCAGGGAACATGCAACTGCAAAAATCAGCTGCAGTTTCCCACCGTTTCCACGTGAAACCCCTAGTCCTTTCCCATTGATCATGCTGTTAAACAGTGTTGGGATTTGTAGTCCAGGATGTCAAGAAGGACCAAATGTCCATATCCAAGCAAAGAATAACTTCGGCACTTTGCTTAAAAGGCAACATCCTCTTATCATTCCAAATAGCTACAGAGAACAAGCTTTTCACTGGATTGTTGAACACTGCTGGTAGCTTCCAGCAAAATGGAATGCCAGCTTGGTCCAAAAAGGCCTTCCCATGCTTCTAATGAATTTCCCTTAATGTATTTATGGGTCAGTATAGAGGCTTGGATATCTTGCCAAAGAAAAGGAGGACTTGCCAAGAGAAGGAGAAACTACACACACATGCACACACACAGAGGCTTTTCTGTTTCACCCTCGGGAGTTGCGTGTGTATGTCTCTGTGTGTGAGGGAAGATTAATTCACTGTCGGTGTAGATTATTGCTGACACGAGGGCCTGGATTGTGACCAGATGGATAGCAGTTACTGCAGCAACTCTGTGAGAACCCGGCCCCCTTGCGTGACTGCCTGCCTTCTCCCTTCCAGCCGCTTTTTCACTTTGGGACAGGCGGCCCTTAATTCTTTGCTGGCCATTTGCAAGGGAAAGAAAAGCCGGAGGGCCAAGCAGAGGCATGCCTCTCTTCTGAAAAAGGACGGTGCCAGCAGTGGCACAGTGCTCGGCTGTGCCACTGCTGGTGGCTTACTTATCCTTTGTTTGTTGTCAGCTGCCCATGTCATACAGAAGCACCAGCTCTCAAAATCAAGAAGCCGAGCTGCATAAAATCCAGTCCGAAAACAATTTAAGGATGTATGCATGTTTATGTTCACACATTCCTTCTGTTATTAGATCCACACACACATGCACACAGGCAGATCCAGTATATAAAAACACAGAAAACGTGACTGGTGCCAACACTGGGAGGCGTTAACAGTTGCTTCTCAGCTGTGACTAAGATTGTCATTCCATAACCCTGCATCTCTCAGTTTAAGACTCCTTTATAACTGTTCTACAAAGGAGTTTACCAAGAGAGCAAAGAAGTAATAATGATGTTCACAGCTCTTCTGAGTTTGTGTGGAAGTTTGTTATGCTTTTTCATGAACATGTTTGTGAAGTCACCAGGAACTGACCTGGACTTGAACATTTATTTAATGTAAGGAAATACACCGTTATGTTATAATAGTATGTTTGATGGTGTGTTTCCGCCAGCAGGGAAACAAACTGCTCCATGCCTGCAAAACTCTCTTCCACAGTTGAAATCCAAGTACAAGTAAGCCTTTGCAGTTTCAGGCTTCAGACTAGCTCATGAAAGTAGAACCAAGTGATCACTGAACTCATTAAAATGTTTTAAAAGCTTTGGCATGAAAGGGCTACAAAACTAATGCTGAAACTATACTGATGATCCTGAGAATGAGTGGCACAATCCATAGGAAAATTCTATTAAACATGAATAGATATTATTATGTAGAAGCAACATGCTGGTAAAACTAATGCAGAGCTTTTGTTCTTTCAGTAAGCACTAAATAGAAGCTGAGGATGGTCTCCAAGCTCTGTAATGCTTCTCCATTTGTTGTACATTGTTACCTGGTGCTCAAATGTAAAGTCTCTCTCTCCCCCCCCCCTTCATCTATCTAAAATCGGTACATTAATCTATCATCTACATTTCTAAAAATTCCTAAAATATTACGCAAAAGAACTTTGTGCACCGAACATTAAGGAAAGATAATAACATAAAGCAGCAGGTTGCATTTTCCAGACTGTCCAATAGAAGATGCCACACCTGTTACATATGAGCTGCATATCTGGGTATCCATTACATTACTCATATGTAAGCATATATTAACTCTCTCTCAAATTGTTGGTAAAAACCAGATCGTTGACATGAAGTACCAATCTCTATTTTTACACAAATTATGTTCATACGGAAAAGCTTAGCATATGCTTCTGAAAATCTCTTCTGTGGCCACACACAGTGATGATTTCAGCCAGTTCTCTTCCCACAAACTTGCTACAAGATGTGGATTTTCTTTCCAAAAATGAAAGATTTCTCAATAACACAGGCTACCCATTTGTTCCTCCAACCAAGAGCCTGGCTCAGTTCCTCTGGCACAGCAGTTTCCTCACATCTCATATATTAGGGAGCAGTTAAATTTCTGTACAAAATGCTAATTGTACAGCCCACTGTGTTGCCAGTTCTCTTGAATATGTACAGCAGATGTGTTTGACCTTCACAAAGCAGCAGTGGGATGTTCGTGACTACTAACTAAACCAGTGTACTGAAGCAGTCTCCCCTCCATCTCTCAATCTACTGTATTGTTTGGAGAGAGAAAAACAGACACTCATGCTCAGTCCGGGAAGGGTTATTAGTCAGACATCCCCAGAACCTCTGCAGTCCTTAAGCCTTAGTTATCATTTATTTTAAGATTACAGCCTAGAGCATATTCACTAACTTTCGATACCCGATATTCAGCATTCAGATGACTACATCTAAATTTTAATTTAGGATATATTCTGAGTGTTGAACTGATATTCAAACGAGTATTTTCAGTACATGTTTATTTATTTATATCCTGCCTTTATTATTTTTACAAATAACTGATGTTGGCAGACACAACCCACACCATCCTATTTCCCCCCCACAACCCTTTGAGGTAGGTTGGGTGGAGTGTGATGCCCAAGGTTACCCAGCTGGCTTTCATGGCTAAGATGGGACTGGAAGTCACGGTGTCTGCCTTTCTAGTCTGATGCCTTTAGCCACTAGACCAACAAGCAATTTCTGTACTAAAAAAAAGATTTTCTGTTGACCTTGTGTATCTCTATTACATATTTGTAGAGGAGCAGAGATGGCTTCAGATACAATAATACTGTATTGCAGTATCTGTTTCCTAATGTGGCCCATCTCTCCAATGTGGACTGGCAATGTGCACATTGGCATTAAAGCCAATTTTTGCAGAAACCCGGCCAAAAGATGCTGATAATGGTCTTGGACCTCCACACTATCATAGACCCCATGGGTGCTTTCATTTGCAATACAGACGTATGGCTATATAATGCCCAATCAATAATTAACAAAGGCAAATAGCATTTGTCTAGTGAGGATTAAACATTGTTAAAAACACAGTTGATTCCCCCCCCCCCCCGAAAAGTACAGTGGTACCTCAGCACTCGACAGCTCTGAAAGTCACTGAATTTGGTGGTACTTCATTTTGATGTGAACATTTTGTTCCATCGTTTGTTCAGTACTTGGCACACAAGCTAGAAGTTGTCAGTGTTGGCTGCCTCTCTACCTTTTCCAGCCAAAACAAGTCATGTGTTAGTCACATGGTTTGTTTGGCATTTGTAATACTTGTCATACCTCCCAGAACCAATTAATGACAAATACCACTGTAAATAAAAATGGCCCAGTTTGTTTCAGGTGGTAGCTAAATTGAATAAATGAGCTCCTCTAGTTTTTCTGGGTGTTTTCTAGTTTTCCTCTGTACCTTATTTGTGGAAATCACTGTAAGTAAAAAAATTCAAATGGAAGTTACATTATTTGCATAATACTGTAGATTAAAAAAATATTGGTGTTTTTTTTTCCAGGTGAGATTTCCTACATTACTCATTCATCATTTTGTCTCAAAATATAAATAAGAATCAGAACACAAATGTAGCAATCATCAAAACTGCAATAATAGTATGATTAACTTTAATTAAATCAGTTATAATTATGAAAATATTTACAAGTGGAAGACATACCTTTAAAATGTTTAGTCTTTGCTTATAACAGCATAATAGCTAGCTCTTCTTGGCTGATGCAACATTCAATTTACAGCTGTGTAAGTGTGAGTGTGTGTGTATGTGTATAAAAAATACAACTTCTAGCTGTCCTTGAAAAAGAAACAATATAAATATAAGAAAATTTCTTGTTAGCCATTCAACAAACGTTGCTTTCATTTCTAGCTGTCCATGAAAAAGAAACAATATAAATACAAGAAAATTTCTTGCTAGCCATTCAACAAACGTTGCTTTAATTTTATTAAATAGTTCCTTTACTGAACAAATTTCTTCCATTTTATTTTGGCTTCAATCATAAAAATCAGGAAGTGTTGAATGTTTCACACTTGGTATATCCATAAACTGCATAAATTCTGCAAATATTTCTTAGAGTTGTCACTATTCTACTGCATTAAACAACAAGATCTTAGTAGGTTATCAGGTATGTTTTAGAAAGTCCAGGAGTCTTTTATTGCTTATCCACAATAACAGTTTACGATTGTTTCTTCTGGTAATATAGCAGAAGTTTCATAAAGAACAGGATCCTATGAGAAGAATTCTTCTTTGGCCCAATCTTGCACCATAAATCAAAGAGACAAGTTCTTCAGTCTTTAGCATCTCCTATTCCATCAGCATTAATAGCAAACATGGCTTCTGCTTCAGGGAGGCAAGGTGAATCGTATATCTTGCATATCCTAGTTTCACCACGACCTTTTCTCAAGTAAAGCCTAACCAGACAAATTAATGCAGTTATTAAAATAAAAAGTAATGAACTATTAAATAAAACATTAGACATTTATTCAATTTATGTTCCATTCTATCAATCAGAGAATATTCTGGGCAACATTCAATTAATTATTGGTGGTTTAAAGTTTTCTTCATCCATTATATATGCTACTACTGGAAACTCAAACAAAGCACTCAGGTAGAATAGGTATGTCAGTTAAAGGAAAAGGCTAACGTGACAAACAGAAAAAAAAATCCTACTTCATTATCTTTGTTAACACATAGTTACATAACCAAATCCAATGCTGAACACTAGTCTCTTGCATTTTTTGCTGCTTTCTCTTACTCCTCACAAGTGCTACAGTTAAGTACTATCCCAGTGCCATAAGTCAAATAAAGTTGGTTCCCTACAGAAAGTTTTGTATTTGGCGTGATTGCCCACAGCACATTGATGTGCCAAGAACATCAACAGCAGAGCACAATACTATTCAAAATACTTGTGTATTTGAATATCTGAAAGGGATAAATAAGTGATTAAATAGCCTTCTATTGTCATAATAATGTCCATGTAAGAACTTATTCTGAATAAGTTCTTACATGGACATTATATTAAATGTACAATTATTTTTGCTTTCAACTACTGTTTTACAATATACCATTACGACAAATCTGTAGGGTAATTTTCTTCATTATGTTGGTAGCTAAAGATTCAAACTTAGCTTTATACTTCTAGAAGGTACAAAGTGGAAGTCCAGTATAATAAAGGTGAAAAATGTATACGATCTGAAGAGAAACCAGAGTATAGGGGGAGTTTCTTCGTTTCCAGCCTTTTTCTTACGTGCTCTGTGTCCTCTGTGATTTACCAGATGATGTTCCTCTTGTGATTTACGGGACTATGCTCCTGTTTGCCTATCTTATTTACTGTAAATGTATTTACTTATATAAAACTGGCTTGTGTCAGCGTTTCTGACTCCATTTGGACACCGGCTGCGCAATTCCCTAACACATTAAAAATACTTTTCTACATAGTTAATTACTGTATTCTGCAGATAAACATACTTTCCATTCACTTCCAAATATTTAAATGAACATTTTAAAGACATCACATAACAATTGCTTACAATTATTATATGGTATTCATAATCAGGATTACTTTTAATTAGATCTTCTGCAATTCCATCATGTGAGCAGACTATAACCCTTTTTGTCCTTTTGGAACTTTATGACTACTGTTCACTTGCTTCTAATTCTTGAGGCTATCATCTCTAGAACATCCTTTGAAATCTATAGAGTGGACCTGAGGCCACCTTGTGGTGGAAATGAGTTACAGGAAGCACAAAAATTCTAGGTTTTGTACTACTTCTACAGCATCTGCTATTTGTTGTAATTCATTTTTTTATCGTAGTGTCTTTTGCAAAACAAAATGTACCTCTCCATAATTTTTGTGTTTTAGTCACCAGCTCTCTCCAATTGATGTCACAAACGCCACCACCTAATTAAATTCTTGAATTTCTTTTATAAGGTAGATCTAATGCACACCTGGATTTCTTAAACCAGTGTGGTTTATAAAATAAGCAGACTTTTATAGAGATATTTAATAGCTTGAGTATATTTTATATTCTGCTTTTTAATCTAAAGTATTTTTATTCTGTTTTTCTTTTTAAAAAGCACTCAGAAATGTTAGCTATCTTGAGTTAGAATAGAAGCTACAAATCACCAATCTCTATTTAAACAAAACCTAGTTTCAGTTTCTGCAAAATACTGACATCACATTGAAGCTTCCTTCTAATTTTCACAAAATTTCCAATTAACTGAAAGCGTGAAAACTGTTTCACTAAAACTAGCATCTGCCATCCTACCTGGTTGTTGAAGCATGTGCAATAATATTCCCTCCAATAGGTTTCTTAGGATCTGCAGCAAACATTGCAGCTCCATCTACTTGTGCTACCACCTGGTTTGTGATCACAACTGCTACACCAAACTGTTGTGAAAGAAACATACAATCAGTTTCAGCTTTTTCACTATAAACTGAAAAAAAAAAAGAAAAAAAGAGAGGCATGGTGGCTTAAGGAAGCTGGATTTGCCCACCAGAAATGGTCGTCACTCCAGTGGTTTGAGCCCTGGTAGTACTGCAGGACAGGGTGAGCTCCCGTCACTCATCTCTAACTCCTACCCAGCCCACCCAGCAGTTTGAAATCATTATTGCAAGTAGATAAACGGGTACTGCTTCGTTGGGAAAGGGTAGTTGTGCAAGAATGGGAGCCCTGCCTGGACATGAAAGTGAGATAAGCAGAAGTGGCCACAGAAGATGTCATAAATCCAAATGCTGCTAGTCAGATGGTGCAAGGTAATTTGTTGCATGGAGCACCGTGGACAAGTGTGCAGGTAAAAAATATAATGAACTAGCAATTAAGTTGTCAGGATTAATCTGTAAAGCGTAGATCTCTCCCCCCCCCCAAAAAAAAACAATAACAAACAAACAAAACAAATAACTGAAATATCCCCAGGTGGCTTGCTACATTGCTACAAGGGTCTTTATGCAAAACATTGCAAGTGGAATTAATGATTACCTCATCTGCAAGTCGAAGCAACATGCGCAGGAATCTGGCTAAATGCATCTGCCTGGCTGATAATTCCCCTCGACCAGAGTAGTCCGTCCGGTAAAGAGCTGTGGCGCTGTCCACTATCAGTAAAGCATATCTAAAAAAAAAGAGAAGAAGAATATTTTCATGTACTGATTTTAATTCTTGCCCTCCAAACATGTTTGCTTTTCTGGACGGTCTGGCCAACTTTTAGTATACTTCAATGGAATACATAAGAATCAAAAAAGGAACACAGGTAGTCTTTGACTTACAACAGTTCATTTGGTGACTGTCCAAAGTTACAAAGGCACTGAATAAAGTGACTTATGACAATTTTTCTCACTTGACGACCATTGCAGCAACCCCATAATCATGTGAGCAAAATTCAGACGCTTGGCAACTGACTCATATTTATGATGGTTGCAGTGTCCCAGGGTCATGGGAACGCCTTTTGCAACCTTCTGATAAGTAAAGTCAGTGGGGAAGTCAGATTCACTTAATAACTCTATCACTAACTTAATAACTGTGTCAAGAAAAAGGTAGCAAAATTCACAACACATTTCGCTTAGCAACAGAAATTTTGGACCCAATTGTGGTCGTAACTCAAGGACTGCCTGTACAACTTACTGCTCCTCCTGAGCAAGATAAAGCCATGTTAGCAATATTTATAGCCTTACCAGGATGAAAACCAAACCAAGTGACAACTGAAGGGGTGAGAACAACCTTAATTTCCTTGGTATCCATTGAAGTTTCACATCGAGTTCTGTAAAGCAGGCATGCCTAACAAGCAGCCTCTGTATGGCTGTCCATCATCTCTTGCCAGGATAATGTGTGGGAGCCTTTGAGGCAGTTTTTGGAGTTCTGGACACTGCCTGGATTAGTCCCTCCAATTTTTCTGGCAAGATTTCAGAGGTGGTTCACCATTGCCTCATTCTTGCTAAAGTTGAGAGAAAGAGACTGGTCCAAAGTCACCTAGCTGGGTTATGCCTAAGGCAGGTCTAGAACTAACCATCTCCCAGTTTCTAGCCTGCTGCCTTTAATCACACCACCAAACTGACTTTATCAGGATGATACTATTTGAAATGATTAAAGATGAAACATGGTTGCAATCGGTTAAAAATATCCTTGGGTATGTTAGAATTAATATCAGAAAATGGTATAATGTAGGGGGAACAATAATATAAGAAGGCACTTTTATTCAATTCAATATATGGTGATAAACAGCATGTGCAATTTATTTATCAAAGGAATGCACCTTGTTAACAAAGTTTCTAGTGAACCATTGTAATACATATTGTTTTACCTTTAGCTAAGACTCCTAGAAGCAGGCAAACCAGTGGTAATCACAGCTTGTTTTGAAAAGCAATTTTACCATCAGAACTTTTACAGTGAAAGAACCAGAGAAGTTTTTTATGCCATTATCTTTCCAATTTGTATAAAATGAGGTGTATCCTAAGTTGGACATATTTTACATATAAATATTTTAATTTGTTAAAGGAGAAAACTCTTGTTTCCTTGACTTTTTTTTTACCTTGATTCTGTCATCATAGCAGATGCTTGATACAGCAACTGGGTTTGATGGTCTGTATTAAATCCTCGAGCATAAGCCACGTTATCAAGAACATCACTACCAGATAAACCATATCTGGGGAAACGAGGCAAAAATAGATCAATCTTACAGGAGTGGAAATAAATGCATGTGACTTAAATACTGCCAAAAGATAGCTCTATAACTCCTGTAATTCAGGATGCAATACCAATAATTTCCAGACAGAAGTACAGACCTCTCAGCCACCGCTAGCAAGCGCTCCGGACGGAAAGTGCCTTCTGTGTCTATGTACATGGCCTTTCCTTCACCACCACCTCGATCAATAGGGAGCTTAGGGAAAAAAAACAATTCAGTTTACAGAAGTGAACTAAATTGCAAAGTTGCACCTTTCTATGATATGGATATTCCACGCAACATTTTGTATCCAGTGTTATGCAAGGTGACCCTCTCGCCATCCAGTTACTCTTCCCTTCTCTAAATTTGCTGCAGAGGAGGATCTCCCAATCTTCTAGGGCCAATCTGAAATGTGTACATGAGAAAGAAGTAATCTGTCCTGTCTGTGAACACACATCATTGGCTATAATCCATTATATTAGGCATTGGGGAGTTGTCTTATTATCACCTAGAAATACAAATTGATAACCAAACAAACCAAAATATATTATTTTGTTTGTAATTCTTAAAAGACTTTATTAATAGGTTTGTTAAAAAGAAAAATGAGGAAAGGGGTAACTGAAGAGGCCAATTTAAGACAAGCTTTAAATGACAACAATCAAACTAGTAAAATATCTGTAAACCATCTAATAATATATATCAGAATTAATATTTATTTAGTTGATGAATTTTATGGGGCACATTTCACCAGATAAAACGTTAAAGATAACTGAGGAAAACTAAATTCATTCTAAGGGCCATCAGCTTAATGATGACATAGCAAATAAATCCACTGTTGTGGAAAGAGGGCCTGCCAGTGGAAATTAGTGGCAGAAATAATTAAGAAACATTTTCTATTTTAGTATAAATTAAGAAAAAATCTAAATTTTCAGAGCATCTACCCAACTTACAAGTTTCCAGTCCTGGATCAAGTATCTCATTTAGCTTTCAGTTTCTATAATGTCCTTGTGCTTAATCTAAAAATGTCCTGCCTAATTGGCATATTTAAAGAACTGCAGCATTCTCCACTTCAATGAAACCAAGACTTCCAAATCAGGGTCTTCAACCAAACATCTAATTCAGCCTTCACAGTCAAAAGGACTACAGAATTCTAATTTTACTGCATTATCTTCCCAGTCCCGAGAACCATGTAATTAAAATATATGGAATAAAATAAATTCTAAAGATTTTTCTGCACAGTATTACACAAAGAAGAGTCTCAGTTGCTTACTTGACAGGTTACAGCCAACGTGTGACATATCTGAGTTTTTCCTGTGCGGAATTCTCCAAACATCTCTGTTATTGACCCAGTTTCTATTCCACCTGGACAAATAGTACAAATTTCAGGCGTATCACAATAACTATAGACATACCAATATGCCCATGAGATTATGTATCACACATTTAAATTCAAACCTAAGAGACCTGGAAATCTTTATTTCTGCAAATATATCCCATATTGAACAAATTTACTTCCGAAATTCAAATACTTTTATATGTTTCAGTTACAAGAAACAGAATGAACAGAATTCAGATAGTGGACATTATGTAAATTGGTCATACTGCACAACAGCTTTATTTTGATTTCTTATGAAAACTATTTAATATTATTCAACAACTAGAAGTTTTTCATATAACTTTATTAGGATGTTATTATTTTGTTGAATGAGATTATTTTTGTAACAACTCTTTTAGGAGAAATTAAAGTATGACTAAACTAAACTTTAAGTAGCTTGGGAAACGATCTGTACAAATTTTTTAGCAAAGGTCTCCTACTACTTTTTTAGAAGTAAACTTCACTGTATTAAGTCTGCCCAGCAGTGTAATATAAATATGAAATTCAAGGTTTATGGGACTTCAGAATATGCTCTTTCCTCATATTAACGCTAGAAGCAATCCAAAACCACAGTGCATATTTATGTCATCTACTTTTGATTTATATGTAATAAGGACTTCAGGACCAATTATAAATCAAATGTTGTACCTTGAAGAAGCTTATCAAGTTCTTTGGATCCAGTGGTAATTTGAATGATCTCTGAGCGTCTTTGGTGAAACTCTGTAGCTGTGGTGAATCCCATTGGAACTAACTTTGCTGCTTCAGCCTGCAAATGACAGTGAAATAAAAAGGTTGGTTTTATTTTACAACTCGGTTATTTCATTTGTATTTTTGTGTTAAAACTCTCACGTTTTGCTATAATCCTTTAAAAATTACTATCAACCACTTGCAAAAAGTATATGATAAGAGTGGGCATGCTCCAGGTTCTCTTTCTTAAATGTTGTCACCTAATGGGACCTTGGAGATACTCTTTCTTGATGGCCCTTTGGAATAGCCTCCCACCTGAGATTTGAGGGATCCCTACTCTTTTAATCTCCTAGTGGGCCATGGAAAGCTGGTTCTCCCCCAAGCATCAGGCTAGGATGGTGTTTAGCTGAGAGGATGTTTGGTCTTATATCCTGGGGAGGGGGGCATTTCTATTTTATGAAGTGTTATGAGCCACCAAGAATCATTATATAAAGTAGAGGCCCATATAAGTCAAATCAATCAGTCAATATGATAATACAAATAATACTCAGTACTGCATATATACATATTTCTGAACATTTTTAAGCTAAGCATGATTACCAGGATTTTATCTGCTTTAGCTTCACTGATGCCTTTAATATTGAGCAATTCCTTCTTTGGTGCATAGGCAACAGCTTCAACGGTGTGAAAACCAGCTTCTTCCAATTTTTTCACATCATTTGCATTTATTCCACATTGCTATAGCAACAAATAATGTTATATAACACATTTAATTTTGAGTTCTATACATGTCAAATATAATGATTCAAATGTAATAGGTAACAAAACTAAACAATATTCTAATGTAAGAGTGCGCTCCACTGAACTCTATGAGATTTGATTCTGCATTCTGCAAAAGCATTTATAATCAGCTTTGTTCATTTCAATCATTCCCATCAATTTAAAGAAAAAGCTTTAAATTCTTTAGTAAGTATAGTTTTTAGTAAAAAATATATTCTATATATTCATTATATATTTACATAATGAATCAATACCTAACATTGTCTTCCTTTCTGTGCATAAGCAATAAATAACAAAAATACATTTAAGATTCATCTGTCACATTTATATGGCTTCCCATTTCACAGAAGCAACTCTGGACAGTTTACAATAATCAATAAAAGCAATATATAAAAGCAGTCTTTATAAAAGTATAAAACCATTATTAAAAATAAAAATACAATATTAAAAAGTAAAAGTTATTTCAATAACACGAAGATTTGGAAAATATAAAGATTTGGATAACACTTAATTTAAGTCCTCCTTTTCTCAACTTCTTTCAAAGATTGCATAAAAAAGAAACAAATCACCTGTTGTCAAGTAAAATATTTTATAATATCGGTACTGGCGGCAAGGAGCTTTCTTTTATAAAAAAAATTAAAAAGCTAGACTTAATGGTTTCATTGAAACTTGCATTAAAACAGTAAACTGGAAAATTATCAATAAAGAATGTAAGATGGGACAGAGTTTTACAGTAATACTTGTTAGTAATACATACCTCTAAACGGGAAATAGGCTGAGGACCAAAGCTTTCCTCCTCCGTGGAGATATCTATGCTCTCATCGCACTGCATTTGCATAGCCATGGCACAAAGTATCCAATATTCCTATCAAGAGAGAAAACAACCGAAGTCTGAAAAAAAAATGGCACAAAGTCACGTTAACGGTGCACAGCATTTTAAAATTATCCTTTAATTTTATAGTCATACGGTAAATAATATCCTGCTATGTTTTCATGCGTGAAAAGTAACCGTATCTGGATGACAACCCACAAATACAAACGCTGGAAATGTTATGCATTTCTCGGCATATCGCAGTAATTGACCTTGAACAGGAGTGAAAGTGAGATTAATATTAAAAAAATTATAAATAGTCCTCGTTTTATTCCTAACCGGAACTAAGACCACGGTTTACAAATCCCCAAGCAACACCTTTCTGTCCCAATTCTCTTCTTCCAATGCCGCGAGAGAGGCCCAAAGAGAGGGAGACGGTCGATTCCCGACGGTCTCTGGCCTCCAACAGCCGCCTTCCGTGTGGAAACTGAACGAGGCTCGATCTTTCAGTTGAGTGGTTAATCGAGCCGCCGCTAGGCCACTCGAAGGCCTGGCGCAGCCGAGATCCTTCGGCCCCCTGAGACCGACCCGCTTAGGCTCGCTTGCTTCTTCCACCTCCCGGTTCAGATTAACCCGCCACAGGTCACGTGACCGACGCACAGGCGTAAAGACGTCACCGCGGAACGGACCCCCCCCAAAAAAGGTTACCCTTTGCGCATGCGTATTTTCTAGCGGGTTTGGCTGAGTGGAAGTAAACCGTTTGATCCGGCGGAGAGGCGTCTTTCCAAGGTGTTTTTTTTTTAAAAAAACAATCTTTTAGTTTACTTTGATTGGGGTTCTCTCCTTATATTTGTGGTGTCTAGATCAGTTATCTAGATAGCTATAATTTTCAAAATGCCAACTTCAACCCGAACCTTTCTCTTCGTGATTATTCCTATATGCATCTTGTATATGGATGGGTGCAACTTCCTTAAAATGTATGTGAGGAAAGTGATGTAGTAATAGGGAATACACGCGGTAGAGGAGAATGAATATTTTTGCCTTTTTGCTTGACGAATCCCCCCCCCC
>JANHFL010001338.1:141737-162709 GCA_032468155.1 Oxyrhabdium leporinum
TGAAGGAGTTTGCTGAATAAACCATTTCTTTCGAAATGCACGTGGATGCAACTTGGTTCATAATGCCTTATTATAGTTCTGTTAAAGCCAGTGTTTTTAAAACTTTTGGCAACTTTCAAGATGTGTGAACGTCAACTCCCAAATTTTCCTGCCAGCTTGCTGATTGGAGAATTCTGCAAGATGAAAGCCACAAATCGTAAAAATGGCCAAGTTTGAAAAACACTGGTTTAAGCTCACGCTGAACCAGAAATTTATGGCTTGATAGTTGTGGTGTGTAGTTTTATCTTGCAGAAACCCAAATAGTGATCTGTTCAATAAACTATGGCTTAATAGTGTGTGATTATTTCTTTTAACAGGAACCATCTCCTTAAGGCAGGGAAACACTTAGCTTTCCACAATTATACTTCTGAAAACACTTGGATTAACAACATTATTGTAGTTTCTGCACGGCTTCCAGCCTCTGGAACATCACAGCACCAAGGTGTGGTTCAGATCCACCCTTTTGACCTTCCAAAAAGGCCTAAAAACTCTGCCTACTGGCCTGAGGCCCCAATGGAGGCATGCCATTCTAGAAGTGGTTAATAGACTAAGAGAAGACGCCACCCTCCTCTCACTGGGCATCTTGCTCCCTTCCATTCCAGGAAAGGAAGGGGGTGGGGGCAGACATGGAGAACCGAGATTTACTAAACAACTGCTACTACAGTAACTTAACAATTGCAGTGATTCACTTAACCATTATGGCAAGAAAGATAGTAAAATGGGGCAAAATTCACTTAACAAATGTCTTGCATAGCAACAGAAAATTTGGACTCAGTTGTGACCATGAGTTGAGGACTGCCTGTATTGTGTTTTATATTGCAGTCTGCTATGAGTCTAGATAATGTAACCACACACAAATTAAATACTATCTCTAGACTAGCTCTATTCACATTTTTCAATCTTATACAGCTTTCAGTTGTTTTATGCTCTGGCTGGTGTCAGCTTAGATGATGTGTAGCCACCATTTTTTGGGGGGGCCTCATTGCCTTTTACTGTTGACTATTCTGAGCATAATTGCCTTTTCCAGTGTGTTTGATCACATGACATGTTTGAAATTTTGTGATTTTGCCTTTCAGTGGTAAGTTTATACACACTAGTACTTGTTTGCATAGGAGTCTTCTCTGACACTACCGCTCAAGCAAGTTGATTTTCCTTCTAATTTTTTCATGGCCCAACTTTTGCTATTCTACATAGCTATGGGAAATATGATGGTGTGGACTAATCTACATTTAGTTGCCAGACTGATATCCTTGCTTTTCCATATTCAGTGTATTGAAATTAAATAAGTGTCAACTAAGTTTTATTAGGATTTATTTTTAGGGATTGAACATCCTAATATAAATTAAAACTATTGAAAACGGGATGGGGGAATAATAAATAGAAAAGATACAAGAAAAACAGGCAAAAGCATTATCTGGACATGAATAAGAGGAAAATACTGGAAGTAAAGCAGATCATAAAAAAGGATTGAGGATTTAAGAAAAAGGGAATTAAAAATCTTTTTTTACTTATATTTGCAGATGTGTATATGGTTCTGAACAGGAAAAATGCAAAATCTATAAAGTAAAGTTTTATACTATAGTACATTAATCTAGTATTTGTTTTCTATAATAAAAAGTGTAAGTATTATTCAACACTGGACCACAATAATTCTATTATACATGCTGTTAACCTTTTTTGATCTGGATGCATAACATGCATAGTTCAGTTCTACTTACAAAAGCATTTTTACAAAATATTTTTTTCTCTTTTCATAAAATTGGTATGAAATAAAGGTAAATTGTTTAACCCAACATTTTAAATGTAACAAACATTCTAAACAAATAACAAAATGTGATTCACACAATTTAGAGGGAATAGTTTTAAAATAAAATAAAATATGTAAAATATTTTTTTTATTAAAATAAAAAAATAAAATAACACAGCAAGTAAATATTGAATTTAAGTATTGGCAGTGTTTTTTTCATTTCTAAATCACTACCAAGATGGTAAAAGTACTATTGTAAACTTTATTACACTTTCCTTTTTGACAAAATACTAAAGTTAAAAAACACTCAAACATCAAAAAGCACTTAAATATTTTACATATAAGCCTAATTTGTCCACCAACAAAATATTAGACAAGGCAAAAATTACCTAGAAATTTTGTTGTAAAAATGTCAACATTACAAATACAAGATGAGCCTGCCCAAAGATGCATGCTAATAATAATGTCTGCTGCCTTCACTGAAACTGAAGACTTTCCTCAAGTCAGTATAATGGAATAAAATTTTAGTACATCCTATGATCATTTCTAAAAGGTTAGGAGACTGATCCAGTATTCTATATCCAATAGTCAATTCCTTAAGTGCTTTATAGATAGGACTCAAAAGCTTCTCTTAGTGTATGTTTCAAAATTACATCAACTACAATATACTTTATTCTATTATAAAATAGTCTCTCAGAAATAAAAGGCAGCGCAAAGCACTACTGAAAAATACGGGGGGGGGGGAATAGAGGAACCACATTACAGTTTTGCACTATAGTTTGTAGAAGGCTGTTTTTGCTTTTCTATAGTTTAAACAAAGATGTAATCACTCTAGTACTGCATGCTTGATAGTTGACATAATTTTTTTGCCAAAGAATAACAAACTATTGGACAGTTGCTCTTTTATTTTTTGGAATGGCTGAAGGATATTGGAGTAGATTACGACTAATCTGATTGACCATTCTTTTCAAATAGTTGGCTCCCACTGGAACGCTGGACAAAACTACAGAAATTTCTTCATGGCTGAGAACAGAAAATGTATATATACAAACTGATTAAGACAATGTTTCTGATAAACTTTTTCACAGAAATGAAGTATATATCGTTACTCAGAGACATTCATCTTTGTTTTACTCACCGAAGATTGCCTGTGCATTTTTGGATAGTGAAAGCTATTGGAGATGTTGGATAATTGGCAGAGAAAGAGAGTTCAACTTCAAACTTTGCAAGAGGCGTAGAACTGGAGAACAAAAGGCTCACACTACATATGAAAAAACCCAGATACATAAAGTTAATAATTACGTGTGTCTACCCAAGCAAAATTCTGCAGTCATTTGAAATAATTGGGAGACGCAATCAGAAGTAGAATGAAAAATCGTGAACATTTGTGAATCACCTAAACCGCTATCATATAGTGATAATCTGAACTGGATTCTAAATTAATAATTTGGTAAATAATAAGTAAAGGTGAATTCATCCTATTTGCAGTACATCGCGTAAACCAGAGGTGAACAATTAATTTTCCCAAGGGGACACATGAGAAATTGGGACTGTTATGGAGGGCCACTACTGCCCACTCTGCCACCCCCCACCTCCGCTGTGAGCCAAACAGGGATGGCCAAAGTGCTGGATATGGCCCAAGGGCTGTAAAATGTCCAGGTCTGATGTAGACAACCATGAACATATTAAACTTGTCTCTCACAGACTACATTGTTTTTCACTGTATGTTCAAATGGGCAGGTTTCAGATGGTGTATCAGCTGTGCCTCTCCTAGAATAGAATGACATGTCTACTTACCATGATTTAATAACATCTGGGTTCATTGGTATACAATAATGTGTTATAAATAGGCTACTCTTGAAAAATGTTTGGAAACTTCAGATATGGCCAATGGACTATTAATAGGTACATGTTTGTTGTTTTTTTAAAAAAAACTTAATTGTTAGTTCTTAGGAATCTGTTTGCTTCCACTTTATTTCCAGAGACATTTTAAATTAGTATGAAATTATAGAGCTATAAATGATCAGAAACATAATAAAGTTCCTTAATAAATATACGTTGCCAATATTCTGATATATTGTTTTAATTGTGTTTTTATTGCTTTCCATTATATCCATCTATAATAATTCAATGAGAAGTGGTATACAAATTATCATTATCATAAATAATTAAAACTGTTAACAAAAACCCTTAGATGTTTTTCTCATGGTATGCCCACACACATAAATCGTGTGAGTATTAAGATATTTCAACACTACTACTAAAAAACCTCAGCCAGACCTGTCTGTTGAATGTGCTTGTTTTTAAGTTGCCTGTCAAATTTTATGTTCATAACTTTTTAGCTTTTATTTTGTTTGCTATTTATTTTAATCTGGTTCTGGAATCCACTATTTGAGTATTTTTCTGTTCTTTTATTTACTGCGCTTTTATGAATTTTGTAATGTTTATACCATATTGGATAACTGCATTTTTGTTCCTTATTACGCTTCTTGAATTCTATTTACCAAAAAACGTTCAACTTTGTTTTCTGCCTTCAGCAAAATGGATTATGACTCCTGACGTTTGCCTGGACAAATCCATGCAGTTTTCTTGGCTGCAATTTCAGAAATGATTTGTCATTGCCTTTGTACTAGGCTGAGGGGGAGTGACCGACTTTTACCTGGCTCACTTTGCCTAAGGCAGGAACTAGAATGCATAGCCTCGTTATCTCCAGCCCTGGGCCTTTAATCACTTCCAATCTGCCTCTTGTTTTAAAATGCGCCATTGTAAAAATTCAGTGTTGTCAGTTAAGCATAAAACTATGGAGTAATTTGGCTGAATTATAATACGGTATGTATTTACAAACTGGAACAAGTTTTTTTCCCCAATTATTTGTATGCACCAAGCATACAAACAGAAATAGATTAGACAAGCACTTACTTTGTGTCATTCACTTCAGTTTTCAGCAAGTAAAATTTTCCACCCCATTTGTTCAGAAAGTCTATCTCTTCTCCCAGAAGTTGACAGCGGTTCACCACAAGAGACAGATCATGCAGTATCTGGTTCAACAATCAAAAGTAATCTTGACATCCTAATACACGCATAGATTTTCTAGAAAATATGGTTTGTCAAAAATGATCTTTTCATTAATTTTTTTGGTGATTCTAGTCTTCAGTCTCCTCTTACCATCCTTATCCTCACCATCAACATCTCCATTATTTGGAATATGTGGAAGAAAGTTTTTACAGCTGCAGGACATTGGGAACTAATAAATGGCTAATCCTGCCTCCCTCCCAATTTATCCTTTTTTGCAATTCTACTGACAGTAGTTGTATTTTGGCAAAATAAGTGGCTGGAACCAACCCATTATGAGTAATATATGACTCAATGTATTGTAGAGAAAAGTATGGCTTTTCTATACCGGGGGTCCCCAGTCCGTAGCCTGGTACCAGTCAGCAACCTATTGGGAACTGAGCCGTGCAAGAGGCAGGCTCCATTTGTGCAAGCGACAGGCATGTGCGTGAAACCACCCTCTCCCCCCGCCACCACCACTGCTGCCGGTTTGCAGAGCCGGAAAGGTTGGGGACTTCTAGACTTCACTCTAAAAGCAGCATGTAGAACAATAAAGTGGACAATAAGAAAAAAATGCATTATTTAGCTTCTTTAAATAACTAAAGGCAATCAGTCAGCTAAGTGTTACTGCTTCTAAGACAAAAAATAATACTCTAACCCATTAGAGTAATATTCAGATTTCCCCCCCCAAGAATCTATAAACTTCACTATAAATTTCTAACTTTTTTGTTCATCTCATAAGCATCATGAACCAGCAAAATAATAAATTTGAGGGAAGTTTTAAGAGCTTTACTGTCATGCCTGCAAATTATTTTACATTAGGGTACAAATTCTAAACTTCCTTATAATTAGTTCCTTACCTGAGAAAATTGATGCACTGTTGAGCATTTCTTTTGCCATGAATTTTGACTGTCAATAAACTGAAAGATAAGCTTATGCACTAGTTTTGCAGTAGGCGCAGCTTTTGTTTCTGGAAAAAACACCAAGTAAAAGTAAAAAAAAATATTATCAAAAATTAAGTTGTACTTTTAAAATTTCATGTTATTTTATTTATTTATTAATCACGTTTATATGGCTGCCCATCTCTCACAAAGTGATTCCTCGTGGCATATAACAACAGAATAAAATAACAGATAATTTTGGATGTTTTAATCATTAATACTCCATGCACATGTCTCCTTGGTATAGTTTTATCAAGGACCTGTGCATTATCAGTTACTTGTAAAATCTTCTTTTTCCCTACAGCTTTGACTATTATTTTCCTAATGCAAAAAATATACTGCAGAAGAAATAAAATTAGAAAGCAAAGATTCCTGTTATCAGCCTGTTTTTCCTAGTTTCTTCCATTTCAACAATGTTTGACATGAAGCTGTGGGTATTCCTTAAGATCATAAAATATGCAATCTTACCATCCAATAATGTTTCAAAATTCAGACTAACAATCTCCCAGTAGAACTTGCTTCTGAAAGTAGCATCATCTACGAAAAAGCACACAGTGTGAAGCACATCTTCAAAATGGGATTTGAGTTACTCCATTTCTAGTAATGTATAGAGTTTGCATTACAAATAGTATGACTTATCAGATTTGTTCACTTCTGAATAAACTGGATGACCTCCTATGCATATTTACAATATTGAGGAATATTTATATGGAGAGGCAACTTGTCAGCCTTTACCCTAAAGCTGTTTAGACACCCCCTGATCATTCAGTATTTACACACTATCCTTCTAGTGCAAAATGTTCCATTACAATAAAAAACACAATTTCACAAAATAGTGGTATCGAACAGCCAAAAAATAGCCACAATGAACAGTTAAATTCAAATAATTTTAAACATTTTTTACAGAAGTGCCATAGAAGGCAGGCAGGTGCTCCTGCTATTTTGCAGCTTACCTAAGGGACTTTTAAATCCCACAGTGAGCTCAATAGAATCATGAAGGAAAGTAAATACTGCCTGGTGATCATTCCATTCTTTTATTACCCACTCAGAGAAGCTGCAAGAAGAAAACATTACACAATCATAGATTAATTAAAGAGAAAATATTAGACAAGATATGCACACATATTAATATTTGCTATTAATGCTCTTTCCACTTTTGGAAAGTGAAGTGTTTCTAGACTTGGCTGCTAGTGCTACTAATATTAATCAGTTCTGTATTTCTTTCTTTAAAATACTTCTTTTCTTTGGGAGAAAAAAGGTAAAAAAAAAGGTTCCAAATGGAAGAGGAATCTTCATTCCAGGAAGGATGCAGAATTCTTTAGTCAAAGTCTTGTGCAGAAGTTCCAAAAGAAACTCAGACTTTCACAGATTAGGAGAGAACCTCTAGCAACATCAGTCTCTAATTGTAAGATTAAATCAATTATATTGGTTTAGTGGTTAAGGCACAGGTTAGAAAGTGAGGGATGATGAGTTGAAGGTCTGTCTATCTTTGTTATGAAAGCCACTTGAGTGACCGTGAGCCTCTCAGCTCAACCCACCTCGCAGGGTTGTTGTGGGGAAAACAGGAAGAGGAAAGTGTGTTGAATACATTTGCTGCCTTTTGTTATTTGTAAAAATAACAAAGGCAGGATACAAATAAAATAAAAATAACATAAAATTAACTTTCAGTTAACTTCAAAACCATGCAGAGAGTTGCCTGTACAAACATCCCCACATAAATACTGAAACAGAGAACTTGGTCTTTTAACTATTATTGGAAAATTCATAATGAGTTTTATTTTCCTAGACAATTTTATCAACATCATAGTTTTTTTAGAGTGAGTAATTATATTGTCATCCCTCAATGAGAATGAACAGTAGTCATGAAATAATCAAATTAAACTTTAGGCAATTCTGTCAATTGAGACCATCTTGTGATCACAGTTAAGTTCCCAAAGGGACAACATATATATTGGGGAAGTTCTAATTAGAGGATGAATGGCATTACAAGAAAATCCTCTTTAATTTACTTACTTGTATTTCTCTGTAAGTTCTTGGCAACTTCTTACGTCTCTTTGAAGCTGGTTGATTTCAGAAATTATCTCTTGTTTTTTATCACTAAGATCTGATTGGCCTCTGCAAAAATGCAACATGTAAATAAATTAGTGGTGTTGAAAGTCGATATATTTTATAGGTTGCAAATATGGAATATTTTGGTGTTAAATATTACCTTTGAAGATTATCTGCTTGGGATTTGTAATTTTCTAGTTCTAAAATTAAAGAAAAATACATTTAAAATCTGGCAATAGAATACGAATAAAGTTATTTATTCTAATTAAACACATCCAGTCCCAAATAATTCTTATTTTCCTTCCAAGATAAAATTATTGGAACTTCCACACAGCTGTAATTTTCATTCCACTTTCCAATCCCTCAAAAGACGCTAATATGCAATTGTGTTCATGCCTGCCAATTTTGTGCAATACTAAGAACAAGTGTCCCATCTTAAGCAGCTCCAGGACTTGGAAAGAAAAAGGTTATTTTACTTTCCTCACTCCAAGGGACATAATATAAGTAAAATAGCTTGCCTGTCCTTACTTCATATTGTATGAGTTTATCTGGTCATCTGCAAAAAATATTCTGAGTTAAAGGGTGGACAGGGGGGCAAATCCTGAAAGATCTGCAGGACAACTTAACTTCAGAAGACAATGTGAAATGACAGTTCTTGCAAATAGGAAATAGACCATCCACAAACTCAACAGAGCTGCAACATTTCAAAATAAATATTAATTTTGCTATATTTAAATACAATGCAGCTAAGTCAGAAATAAATTAGTTCAACTGCCCAAGGTAATCAACACTGTAGAATAAGAGATCTAGAGCTGAATGAAAATAATTATATGGAAATAATTTAGATATAAGTATCCTACACACACACACACACACACACACACACACACACACCATGGAATAATAGCTATCCTATGGTACTTTTGTGTAAAACGTTATGCAGACTCCATTGAAAAGTTCTTGCCAAACTCTGATTTTTAATTTAATAGAAGAGGATAATTCATAACTTGGAAACGATCATATTAACTGTATTTAATTAACTGTATTTAATTTCATTTAAGCTTAGTTTTGGTCCTAGCCATTCAGTGCCCTTCTGGCATGCCAGGAAAACACTACATTAGGTTTTGCAGTGCCCTTCTGACATGCCAGGAAAACAGTACGTTAGGTTTTGGCCTGAAAAAGAGTACATCAGTCTGATTATGATGATCTTAGAAGCATTCAGTTCACAGCATATAATCAAAATGTACACATATTGGGAGAAAAGTCAACCACAGGTTTTCAGAG
Source organism: Oxyrhabdium leporinum (assembly GCA_032468155.1). Classification (NCBI taxonomy): domain Eukaryota; kingdom Metazoa; phylum Chordata; class Lepidosauria; order Squamata; family Cyclocoridae; genus Oxyrhabdium; species Oxyrhabdium leporinum. Next base: position 150,849 of record JANHFL010001338.1, read on the forward strand.
CATGAGCAATATTGAACGTGACATGACGTAACTATCCAAAGCATCCCCCTGGTGCATGTAAAAAGCAGTAAGAAAGGTAAACTCTGGCTAACAATGCATACTCTGCTAGCAAACAGGTATCAGTAGATTTCATGTACTTCAAATATTCCCTATATTTAAAATATTTCCACTCTAAGTGGGAATGTCATCGCAGTTTATCAGGTTTATATGATTCCAATAATCAAGATATTCTGAATGATTTACACTCCCACCATACGTAAGCTAGATCAAAACAGCAAAAATAATAAGTCTATTTAAAATATTGCTATGTTAAGAAATTATAAAAGCCATATAATTACACAGGAGGAATATTATTAAGATAATATAATCTTTATTTTTAAGCAGTAATGGAGCCCAATTTTCTTGTTCGCCTGAAAGGTTTTTGTAAAAGAACACTATTATAAATGTTGCCCTCATCTATTGAAAATTAATTCCAAATCTTTTATCTCATTTAACTAAAAAAGCCTACTTACCTCTCTCAATACGTTTTACTTTGGTCTCATATTCCTCCATGGCATAATTGGCATCCAACTCAGAATCATCTAGAGTAGCAGTTTCTAAAAGTCAGGGAATGTTTAACAAGGTCATATATCCAAAAGTATAACATACATTATCGAACAGTTTAGTAGAAAATGCATTTTGTAAATTAATATGCTTCCAATTTTGAAGTTTATACACAGAAATTGAGTAATTTTATTTAAAGAGAAAACAAAAATGCTAAAATGCTTCTGGTAAGTATAAATTATAGATACAGCTTTTATTTTTACTATATTGGCCCTACAGTTTGATATAATTCCAATTAAAAAAAGCAAAACTTCCAAGTAGTGATCATATTGCATTAGTTTCAGGAGGACTGTTGTACACATATCACTGCAACACAGAAACTAATTTTAGTAAACAATGGTTTACAATCCATGAAAAACGTAATGTTTGTGCATTCCATCTTAAAAAGAGGCAGGCCAGATGCAGGCTTAATATTTGGGATGGAGTGAGTGGTATATTATGAGCACTATGTTATTGTGATGTCACACTGGATCAAACACTAACCTTTAAAAGACATTATTGCAATTTAAAGCAAAAGATTGCCACTTGCCATAATCTTAGAAAGTTCGCTAGAACCACTCAGGGTGCCCACTCTACTACTCTGCAAATGACTGTCCTTGCATTATGTTGTTTGGCAAGATAATATGCTTGCCCTGTCTGAGGCTACTCTGTGCACTCTGTACAGATAGATAGGGAGCCTAGCAATACGTGTTGCATCGTTACTGGATGTTTGCTTTCCACCCCTCTTGAAAAACTATGTATCTTGGAGGGAACAACCCTACAGGTGTCAGAAGGAGTGTGGCACAAGACCTGGAATATGGAAAGGTGTTATGTGATCTGGCACGCCCACTATTTGGCCAAGTACCATCTATAAAAAGATTGAAATCAAGGAGTTTTTTTAGACTGCATTGAGGAAATCATTACTACATCTCAAACAGAAATATTAAAAAGGTGGAAATCCCAAGTAAAACATCTTCATAATTGGATAGAACAACTTGAGTTGAGCTGCCTGGAGATGTGGAGGAGGAATGGATGGTTTGGAGGTGTTTAAACAGACTGTGCATTGGTCTTGCTAGAACTAAAGATTACATGGGAAAATGGGGGTTTCTTCCAGAGGATGAGGATATTCACTGCAAATGTGGCACTATTCAGACAAGTATCCATTTTTTGCAGTGCCCTCTAGGGCCAACTTGCACACAGAATGACTTGCTGGTTGGAAATATCTCCGCCATTAACATGGTCTGTACTGGGCTAGAACTATATAAATCTATATATTATTAAAAATTTTAAATATTAAATTAATAATTTCTCCTTTTCTAGATCCTGCATTTCTGACACAAGACAAGAAACTAATTTCACAAGAAGTTCCATTTGTAAATAAGGTAGTTCACCTATCATTAATAATATTCAGAGAAGCCAAAGATGATATAATCAAATGTTCATTTTGCAGATCTGCATCTAGCTACATATATCCTGTTCTTGAATTCCTTTATCTTTTAAAAACAATATTAGTTTGACAAATTATTTTAAAAATAACATTGTAATATCTTTCTGTCAATCTATCTATCTACGGTACCTACCTACTATATCAGCATCATGAGAACACTGTGAAAATTAATCAGCATATCACAATGTAGATTAAATAAACTGAGGTCATTATTTTTCTATTTCCTCATTATTATCTGTCATAGAATGTGCAAATTTAGTAAAATAATTTATTTAAACTAAGTGCTGAACCTGAATAATCTGTGTAGCATATCAGTGATAAAGTGATCAGAAATTCAGAAACTATTTTTGTCATACTTAAGTTCCAGACTAATTGTAATTATCCAATACAAACAGGGATGAGATTAAAACAATTTTAATCAAATTTATAAGGAATCAGAGTCCTTCAAAATCTATTGTTATTCTTCTTCCCACTTGTTTGTTCACTCTGTTTGGAGTAGAACAAACAGTATGTTTAAATTGCTTAGTTTTGAACCAGCCAAATATAATTTTATAGACCCATAATTCTTTTATCTTCTCTAGTTGATAAAGAAAATATAAACAAAGGCTATGGCATAAACCTTATGGAAACCATATGTTGTGCCAAATTCTTGTAATTTTTATCATAATAGAAGCTTGTTATAAATTTAGGAAAGCAAGCAATTTATATTAACTGAAGAAGACTGAATTGTCTAAAATTTTTAAAAGTTGTACCTTTCTCCAGAGCAAAAAGACAGCTATCCATTTCTTTTAGAAGTTCATCCATTTTAGCTAATCTTGATTGTAGTTTTTCATATTGCAGCTTATATAATAAAGAACATTTACAGCATGCTTTTTATTTGTAATGTAATATTTATATTATAGTAAATATAAAGTTAACATCGACTAATGCCATCTAAAGCTTGTTTGCTAATGACAAAATATAATCATATTCAAATAATACATAAAGTGTTGGGTGATGTATCAAGCAAGATCTGACACACATACATATTTAATGGCTGTATAATCAGGGTCTCCAGTCTATTCATTATATGCCAAATGAAAACGGCAATGTCCATCGTGGAATATGCTTCTTATTGACATATTAAAAATTAAGAAAAAAAAGGATTTGCTACACCTTTTGTTACATTATTTACAGCAGAAGATTAAAATGAGTTTTGTACTATTATGAGGAGAGAAAAGCTAACAATGAACAACAATGCTACCGTAGTAACAATGTTAGTAATTGTAGTAGGCCATCCACATCATATCATTGCAAGTTTAAATTCAGATGGAAATTGTATCCCACAATTCATCTACATGAATTGTGCATTTCTATTTTATTGTTTGTTAAAGATATTTTAAAAATAATAATTCCAATTAGGGAATATTGAACTATATTATGTATTTGCAAGTAAATTTACAATTTACTCAAGTTACATTTTATTTGGGACAAGGTAATTTGAATTAAAATCCCTGTTCAGATATACATTTCATCTTGGAATAGTTAGCAACTCAGATTATGCAGAATGTTAAACCACAATCTACTTTGTTTATTTTTCTAGGAACAAGCTATTACATTTCAGACTGGAGGGCAGGAAAAATAGAATTCTTAATAATTAAAATTGTTAACAGTTATATCTCATTGGTTACCATAAATAATTTACCTTTGCATGGTGCACCAACTTCACATATAATTTTGTTTTTCCTTTGTGAGCAAGAACTTTACTTTTCTTGGTGAAACGGGATTTCATTTTGTTCAGCTCGGCACCAAAACCTCTCAGCTGCAATGAAATTAAACTTTCCTTAGCTTAGCTGATAATTCAGCAGCAGCATGCCACAGTCACAATGGATTGAATTCAAATGTTGGCCACATCAGACAGCTGTCAGAAACAATTTTTCTTATCCACCTCTTTCCAAAACACTTGTTTTGAATTCCCAAATGTAGTATTGAATGAATTTGTGGAATCAGCTGAATTAACTTTATCATATACACAATTTGGAAACAAGAGGTCCATCACAAGCTTCTGTTCAATTTCTAAGGATACTCCCAGCCTCCAATCAATCAATCAATCAATCAATCAATCAAAGATGGAAGGGACCTTGGAGGTCTTCTAATCCAACCCCCTGCTCAAGCAGGAAACCCTATACAATTTGAGATAAGTGGCTATCCAGTCTCTTCTTAAAAACGTCCAATTATGAAGCACCAAAAATTTCTGAAGGCAAGCTGTTCCACTGGTTAATTGTTCTCACTGTTAGGAAGTTTCTCCTTAATTCCAGGTTGCTTCACTCCTTGATTAGTTTCCATCCACTGTTTCTTGTCTTGCCTTCTGGGGCTTTGGAAAATAAGTTGACCCCCTCTTCTTTGTGACAGCCTCTCAAATACTGAAATATTGCTATCACTTCAACATCTATTTAACAAATCCTCCTTAATAGTGTTTTTCTGGAACATTTTGGGGTATAGATTCTTTAAAAGGCTTTGAATAATTAATAAGTATACAGGTTTAACTTAATTTTATTGCTACTTTATGTCATAACACATTTTTGTTATATTTAAACACATCACAAATATACAAAATTCAGATCTTATATACTACAGTTCTAGATTAATTACAAGAATAAATGCACCTTTTGCCAGTTAAATAGGTTACCTTATAGTGTTTATTATATTGATTTGGGCACTATATTCACATTATTCTTCAGCTGGCTATTGTCTGGTATTCCCCTTCTACTATTAAAGCTCCTAATTTTACTTACTCATCTACTTTAATAATTTAAAATTTATACTCCCTGAGAGAGTAAAGAGCCTCATCTTTTTAGTGCTCTAACAAGCTTATTGAAAATAAAATGTCTTGACACATTTTAAATTTTTATTTAAAGTTATTCAATCTAAAAGAATAGCACATTATCGATTAAGAATGAGCATGTAGTTACTATTTGTGAATAATATTTTCTTATATCTTTCTATTTATATACTGTTTTCATTTATATAAAACTATTTTTAAACTGAGCATATATAAGCAATTTCTATACAAAGTGCCATTGAAAAACAGTCAAATACTCATAAATTAAGATAAGTTATTGACATATCCCAATAGTTACAATTAAGCAGAATAAGTCTATACCTCTTCCTTTGAACAAGTTTTCATTACTTCCCAGAAACTTTTATTTATATTCACCAGAAGTTTATCTTGGTCAGCTGCATGAAGTTTTAATCTGAAATACAAACAAAGAAACATCTGTGCTAGTCTGCTGATAGAAAGCAGAAATAACTTGGCTGGGATCCAGTAAAACAAAGAGTGGCTGTACCAGCTTTTCCTGCAGTATTCCTGCAAGATTTTCGGGGATTTTTAAAGAAAGGTTTCAGATATCCTAATATAAACAGCTTGAAAGAGCTGTTGGGGGCTCTTCTCTATTTAATTATCCACATAAAGCTTTCTAATGCTTCCAAGAAATGCCAATGTTCAACTTTGGGAATATCTATTAACTAATAGCCTATTTAAACTACAGCTTATTTCGATCTCTCAACTTTGTGTCACAGAGATGTGCTGGATTGCACTCATGTTTAATGATATTTACCTCTATTTTCACTCACTTCTGCTTTGCCTACATGTCTAAACACAAAAAACTAGAACTATTCACAGAGCAGAATCAGGATGATTATTAATAAACATATTACATTACGCTTGTAGTCAGCTCTAATTTTGAGGATTTCTATGAAGGCCTCTTTACCGGACATCCACTATACAGCAAGAAAGCAGGCTTTCAGGAGGGAAGAACATTTATGGTTATGCGATACTTAAAAAAAATACATGTTCAGTATCTGCATTACAATTGTTCGATTTTTCTCAGGGATTTTGTCTAACGCCATAGTGTGCTGCATAGCAATCAATCCATAGGCAGTAAGTAATTTACAGTTCAAATCTGCTCTCCATCTACCCTTGCTTTAGTGACATTATCAGAACTTTTCCCTAAGCACAACTATGGGATAAAAAAGCTAAATATAAAGGTAATCCTCAACCATTCATTTAGTGGCCATTCAAAGTTATAATGGCACTGAAAAAGTATCTTATGACCGTTTTCACACTTAGACCATTGCACTATCCCCATGGTTATGTGATCAAAATTCAGACGCTGGGCAGCTGGCATGTATTTATGACTGTTGCAGTGCCCTGGGGTCATGTGATAACCTTTTATGACCTTTTGACAAGCAAGGTCAACGGAGAAACTAGATTAACTTAACAACTATGTTACTGACTTAACAACTGCAGTGATTCTCTTAACAACTGTGGCAAGAAAGATTGTAAAATGGAGCAAAACTCACTTAACAACTGTCTTGCTTAGCAACAAAAAATTGGGGCTCAATTATTAGTCAAGGGTTATCTGTGGAGAAGAAATCACCTTTCTGTATGCAGAAACCCCCAGAATATTCATAATAGAGATGTTATTCTATACACAAAATATACACAGGAAAAACAGTTTTGTGTGGTCTATGTCTAAACTGAGACATGTGTTTTGGGCACTTTGGTCTGTAAACAGACAGAATAGAGGGTTGTTTTGTTCTGGATTTGGACTGAAATACATATGTTCCAGGAAAAAAAAGGCAAAATCAAAGCGTTTCCTCGGTGATTTGTGTGGACATCAGTGGCAGCAGTTGAAGAGAAGCAGGAATCTAGGGGTCTGGAAGCCTGTTCTTACTGCTTAAATCACTGAATTAAGGAACAGGTTAACATAATATAACAGGTTGACTTACAACCATTATTATTTAACGATGGTTTGAAGTTATAATGGGTTTGGAAAAAGTGACTTTTGATTTGTCCTCAAAGTTATGACCATCGCACCATCCCTGTCGTCACATGATCACAATTTGGATGCTGGGCAACTGGATCACATTTATGATGGTTGCAGCATCTTGCAGCCACATGATTGCAATTTGCAAGCTTCCCAATCAGCTTCTGAAAAAGCAAAGTCAGTTGGGAAAGCTGAATTCGCTTAAGGACCATGTGATTTATTTAATGACCACATGATTTGCTAAATGACTGCGGTAAAGATGGTTGTAATATCGGGTTTGGTCATGTGATGACTCGCTTAATGACTACATTGCTTAGCGACTGAAATTCTGTTCCCTGTTGCGATTGTAAGTCAAGGACTACCTGTGCCTGTTTAATATACTGGCTGTAAAAGCAATGCCTGTAAAACTAAAAGCCAGATGTAGTAGAGAAGACAAAGTTGCTGGAAAGATCAGTGATCAGGCAGGTTAGTGGGACAGGCTGTGCTGGCACAGTGGCAAGGCCTGAGCTGAATGCAGGAAAAGAAAAGCACTGTGAGGAAGTGGGGAAGGTGAACTGGTGCAGATGCCAAGAAAAAGAGCAGGAGGGGACACGGAGTGACGTGCATCAGCCTTGCAGTACTCATTCCATCAAATGAGCCAGGATCCCTTTGGATATTGTTTAGGCTATAAACTGCAAAAATCAAAACATTCCAGGCTTCAGATGGTCAATCCAAAATGAATAGAAGTAGAACTTTATTTGTGTCCAGAACAAAACAGTTTCCATTTAATGCACAGCTCTACTTTGTAATCTTTTTAATAAGAATTTGTAAGTATTTCTGAAAGAATTACAATTCACACATTAAAGTGATCAACTGATATCAGTAATTCATATCAAGTTTCAAATAGATGTTAATACAAATAACGTCTGAAGAGAAATTGGAAATATCTTACTCTTCTATTATCATGTGAAGAGTTTGACAATCTTCCTTATAAACCTGTAATTTGGGATGATAGATGCAGTGGTTGAGAATCTCATCTTCTGGGATAGATGATGTGTTGACTGTGTGCTATAGAGAAAAAAAACATATGTAGTTTCTTAAGAAGGAATCTAATTAGAATTAGAATCTTCCTGTTTAGAATTGAGAAAAACAATATGCTCAAAATTGAACTGCAAACAATACTAATTGCTTCTTTCTTGGTATGGCAATTCCAGAGGCCAAACTTGCATGAAACTAAATTAAATTTTGGCTGAACTGAATGTTAAAAAAAATGTTTATAATGGCTGAATGAGACCTATAAAGTACAATATGCATACTGATGATTATCTCTAATATAAAGCACTAGACTTGTTTCAGGAGTAAAATCAAATCCTTACTCATATCACAACATAGTTGTTGGGACCTTTTACACATACACACCTTGACTGGAAGATGACTCTGGCGAGGCATTTGTATTAAAACATGGACTTGGAGAAGTCTGAAAAATTCACGAACTGTGATAGTACCTTCCAGCAATTTCTAAAATGGAAATATTTAAGCATAAGCATTAGTTTGGAGTAGAAATCCAATGTCTCAATATTTTTTAGTATATTTTTAATATACCCATTAAGCTATAACCAAAATTTAAGAATAAAAATTAATTTAGTGTATAAAAGCATTATCTAGGATAATGGGTTGACAGACACAATTTCAGCAAAAACAGGAAAAACAAAATCTAGATACCGTAATGAAACATGAGAAACCTGTTAGATTTCAAGATCATTCATTATATATCAATGCGTTTTGAAAGAAAAATATATAATTTAATATATACCTCTTGCAAATTTTGTTCACAAATACTGTCCATGAGAAGCTGAGTATCCAGTTCACTGTTTTGTTGAACTAGAAGAAAAAAAATAAGTGAGAGATGTGAGAAAAAAATCCCACATAAAGATATAACAGCATTGGTTTACAGCCGAAATGATTTTAAGTTTTACTTTATTTGGCATAAAGTTCTGATTTTTTTCTCATTTAATATCCTGATAATTTTGAGATAAATGAGAAGAAACACCTTATTTGTAGGGTTTATGATATGAATAATAAAGTGAGAGTGAAGAAATCTACAGAACTATTTAAATTTGAAGGCCTCTAGTTTCTCACCCTATGTTTCTAAGAAACACAACTGGCAACTTATGGCAGTGATGGTAAAAAATTTTTTTAATCTCGTTTGCATTCTTTTTTGTATCCTGCCTAGAAACCATAGTGGACATGGCCAGTGATGTCATGACAACCACAGACCAGGGAAAACCAATCAACTAACCTTCCCAGTTTGAAAAATAAAATTAAGCCTTTCAGTTCCCTTCTTAAATTCCTTGAAACATGGTCTCAATAACTCAGTCCCACCATGTAAGCAAACCCAGTAATTAGTTTGCCCGCCCAGATTCATGAAAAAAGAGGGACTCATATTATATTATCAAAAATGTAACACAGACAGAAAATCCACAGATTTGTTAGAGAGAATGTGGTTTGGGTTCAAGGTTAAGGCAACTTTAAAAAAGTTAACAGTATCTGTCTTTCATTCTCTTCCCCCACTTTCTGTCTGTCTGTGTCCATCCTCACTATTGTATCTCTAGTAAGATCCCTTGAAAAATCATGCACTACAAACACTTCTCTTGTTCCCCTGCTAGGTTCCAATAAAAAGTACAGTTTATTACCTGCAGCTCTTTATTTGGAATTGTACCTATTTGGGAGGTATGGAGTATCCTATATCAATGTTCTGAAACTGGCATGATAAGTACAGCAGTAATTTTATGAATGAGCAGAACCACAGCACAGTAGCTACTTTGCAGCAAAATTCCACATATAGAGGAATTGTGTATAAAGCCTAAAGATTTGTTAGTCCTAATAGGAACCATCTTTAGCACAACTAAAAGATACGGATTTTGGGGAGAGATTTATTAACATGATTAAGGCGCTATATTATAAGCAAACAGCAAAGGTGATGGTAAATGGAGATATGATAGAGAAGGTTAACATTTAAAAAAGGTACAAGACACGGATACCCCTTGTCTCCCCTACTATTCATGTTGACACTGGAAGTATTAAATAGAAATATTAGATAAGATATAGATATAAAAGGTATGGAAATAAAAAAGGAAAAATATAAACTACAGGCATTTGCAGATGATTTAGTTTTCATTCTGGAAGATCCACAAGAAACAGGGCCTAAACTAATAAAAAATAGAGGAATATGGCGAAGTGGCAGGATTGTAAATAAATAAAGAGAAAACTAAGATATTAATTAAAAATCTCACAGATATGCAGAAAAAAGAGTTAATGAATATAGTGAAGAGAATAGATATTCAGATTACTAAGAAAGTAAAATACTTAGGGATTTATTTGACAGCAAGATGTGTAACTATTAAGGAAGATAATTATTATAAACTAATGCAACAAATTAAAGCAGATTTGGAGAAATGGAAAAGCCTGCAATTATCATTGATAGGAAGGATAGCTACAATAAAAATGAACATATTGTAGAGACTACTATATCTATTTCAAACAATTCCGATAAAATTGGAAAAAAATATTTTGAGGAACTCAATAAAGTAATATTATATTTGGCAAGGGAAAAAAGGAAGAATAAGCCTAAAAATGCTACAGGATTTGAGAAATAGAGGAGGCTTTGGGCTACTGAATTGGGAATTGTTTTATCAAGCTGCGGTACTCACTTGGGTGAAAGAATGGATTGTATTGAGGAACAAAAGACTACTGGCCTTGGAGGGACATGACTTGCAATTGGGCTGGCATGCCTTCTTGTGGTATGGGAAAAATAAAATACATAGTTACTTTCAAAGACATTATATTAGAAATGAATTATGGGAGAAAGTCAGAGAACATTACTTGAGGATACCAGTTTGGCTTTCAACAATGGAAGCACTGGTTCACCCAAATGTTATCGACATGGAAAATATTGTTAAATACAAAGATATTTTGAATGAATAGGGGGAACTCAAAACTAAGCAAGAATTGAGTGATCAAGGGATTGATATGACATGGTACACACAAGTGCAGATACATTCTAGATATGAGAAAGATGTTAAACTATATGGTTTTTATAAAGAATTATCAGAACTAGACAAGATATTAACGGGCAGAAGAAAAATTGATAAAGAAAACGTACAGCTATCTATTAGGCATTAAATTGGAAGATGAACAGATTTGTACTTCCAGTGGCGTCAGGATCGAGGACGAAGAGCTCTGTGGCCCTCCACCGAACTTTCCCTGTCGTTTCGACTCCAAAAGGAGCCATAGCCACCCTGTAGAGGTGGTGAAGTAAAGGGGAGTGCCTGGCAGGTCGATGAGAGCCGCATCTCTCCTCCCTGTCTAGAAAAATTCTCCTCATCCGAAGACGGGGAACAGCGGCACCCAAAATGGCCGCCATGAAATCGGAAACAGCCGGGACACCTAAGACTGTGCTGGAGGGAAGTAGGTGAATGGTGTCTGGAACTGGGTGAGAATGAACATTTTATCTCATCTGGAACCCCAAAAGAATCTGTAAAAGGAGCCACAATTTCTGAATTAGCTGCGTTTTATGTACATTGACAAAATAAAATAATTAAATAAACTGGAGAAAACGGAGGAAGACAGAAAAGACAGAAATTTGTTAAAACAAGGAAAGCTGGAGTTTAAGCTGAATAAAGGCTGTGCTGGGCATTGACTTTGAAAGTTCTGGACTATTTGTTTCAAGCAGATATGATTTTTTTAAAGTCTATAAAGATCGGGAACTTGGAAAAGACTAATACTGGAATTTAATGAAAGAATACCACCTGCTGACAAAAAGAAGAACAAGACATTACTGAGATTCTGCTTGCTAAATGAGGAATGATAAAGGGATTTAAAGATACATGAAGCTTGCCAGAGGAGCAACAAACTAAACTTGGGATATAGAGACATAAAGAAAATACTTGGAGGATTGTATAAAAGAGAGACCCTACAAAACTTAACAAGATGTCTCATCAAGAAGAATGGAGTGGAATTTGGGAAGAGATGGCATCAACAATTCA